>VXAB01012030.1:479079-521501 GCA_013399175.1 Odontophorus gujanensis
GCCCCGCCGCCGGCCTGAGCCGCGCCGCCGCACGGGAGCGGCCAGCGGGGCTCGGGGCGCCCGCGATGGCGAACCAGCTGGTGATCCTCAACGTGTACGACATGGTGAGCGCCCGCGGGTCGGGGCCGTTCAGCCGGCGGGGAGGGCCGGGGCCGCGGCTGAGGGCGGGAGGGGGACCCGGGAGCGTCGTGCGGGGCCGGAAACTTTCCCTCCCTCCTTCCCTCCGTCCCTTCCTCCTTCCCTCCCTTCGACCCACGGGGGTGACGCGTCGCTCGCGCTCCGCGGCCGAAGTTTGGTGTGTGGCTGTCTCGTGGGGCGCGACTGCGGGCTGTGCAGCCTGCGGAGGGGCTCTTCCCCTCCTCCCTCTCCCTGCTGTAGCTGCAGTAGGAGCGAAGCGTGGTTTTCCGCGAGGAGTTCGTCCTCGCCCTTCAGGGGGTCCCTGCTCCGCACGGGTCGGCTCACAGGGCGCGGGCTGGGCGACCGCTGTCTTTGGAACGAGAAAAGTTTCCGGGTGCTGTGTCAGTATTTTTGAGCAGCTGTGGCATGGCCGAAACTTGGCAGGAATCAAGGAATTGCCTCGTCCCGACCTGCGGTGCTATGAGCTCACCTTACTCGCCCGTGTGATGGCTGGGTGACACCTCCAGCTGCTGTCACATTGCCCCGTGTGCAGCTGGAAGCTGCTCAGCTGCCATAGGAACAAATGAGAAAGAAGCACCTGTGTGGTGTGGCCACGGGATAAGTAATATTAGGGAAATATTATCCCTTAATGCGCTTCTGTCGCTGGAAAGTAGAATGAGGTGGCACTGGTTGTCCTCTGAGTGCTACTGGCAAGGGGCAGGGAGGCTTCACAATCACATCGGGAGCCATGTGGGACGGGCTGTCCTTCAACTGCCACCAGCGTCCAAGTGAGCTTGTGGAGCTTTAGGAGGGTGGAGGGACACAGTGTAGGTCTCGTTGCTGGCAGAGGAGTGCATCGTCTTGCTTGGAAGTGCTTGTGCTCAGTTGATAAGGAGCTGTCTTGCTTGGGATTAAAATTATACATCTGATTGTCACCGTTGGTTTCTGTGGTAGGCGTTGGAGGGAAAGAAAAGAACATGTCCCAACAGAGATGGTAGAGCTCGGTAGCTGCGCCTCTGCATCAAGAAGGACAGACTGTAGGCCCACCACCTGTGGAAGGGCTCGTTCCCCAAAAGAAGCAGGCCAGCAAAGCTACTTGTGGGCATTTGGTCACATCAGGTTGCTCATTGTGCACTGGTCTGCAGCTGTGGTATCTGCTGGAGCTGTACATCACCACAAACTATATTTAACACAAGCTGAGACTGCTAACTGGAGTGCTTCTTTATCCCACCTCAGCTGTGGCTGCTTTATAATCCAATCTGTTATTTATCTGCTAGAGAAACAGATTTCTTTTAAACAGGAAAGAAAAGCTGAGGTTCCCGTGTTATCTGATGGACACCCGTCAAGTGTGCAGCCTTGAACTCTTTCTCAGAATGGTCACTCAGTCCAATTCTTGCTTGAAGTAGGCACCTCACTAAAGCCTTGCTCTGAAAGCAGTGGCACAGAGGGGGAAGCAGAAGGGTCTTAGTGCAGTGTTTTGGGGCTGTATTTATTCATCAGGTGCACCAGTTGGGTACTGAGGCACTCATAGGTTCACTTTTGGCTTCTGATGTTTCACATCAGTGGGTATAGTTTGGGTTGTTGGGGCATTTGGGCTTTTGTGTGGAGGGAGCTCTTTACTTAGAGGGGGTGGATTTTTTTTTCAGCCTGCTCTTTTTTAGGGAAGGTGTAGAGGGACACGAGAGCTCTATTTGTCCCATTAACAGAGTCAACAGCATTATAACTGCTAAGACTGTGTAAAATAGCTTGGTGTCAGCCTGTAGCTCCATCTCCAAAACAACCCAGGGACTGCAGGGTATTGCTGCTGTACAAGCAAACCTGAGTTGGTTTGCTCTGTAGTGTACACACCTCTGTTTTCCTTATCACTTGATAAGGAGAAAACCTGGGGTAAAACTGAAGGGTGATGAGTGAGCCACGTGTTGCAATTCAAAGTTTACGGAGGGAAAAAAAACTTAAAGGCATGTTTATGTGCTGTAGTTTGTACCTTCAGAACTGCTTTCTTTTCATTAAAAGGGCCATGTGAAGACGGACAGACTGTGCAGGAGTACTTCCTACCTTCATTATCACACACCGCTGTCTCTGTAGGAGTAGAGGTTTTTTGTACCTGAAGCAGCATCCTATTTTCCCACATCAAACAAGGTGTTAACGATCTGAACTATGAGCATAAGTGAGAGCTCTGAAGAACGTAATGAGGGTACTGCTGAAGCACTGGGATTAGTGTTTCTGTCATTGCAGTGACGTGACTTTATTATGCACATGGAAACGTACTTCCCTAATATTTGTGTTTTGATAGTTGCATTAAACATGAATTTTCACAAAATGACTTTCTGCAAAATACTGAGTGTGTAGGGTTGTGCTCTTAGATGTTCTACAGTAAAATTCAGCTAAGAGTAAATGAAGGGAGTCTGTTTTGTGCAATGGGAGCATCAGCGTTGCTTTTGAGATCAGTTTGGGTTTCCAGAACGTGGAGCACGTCACTGAAGCAGCCAGCTATGTGTATGTCATTTAATCTGTTATGGTCTTTATTTTGTAAGCTGTATGTAATCTTTTCAGCTGTGGCCAAATTCGGTGTACTTTAAGCTGCATTCGTTCTGCATTCCTTTCTTCACTGAGATAATTCAGTGGGAGAATGCGACCAACCTTCCAATAACTGATCCAGATGAAGTAATAATTAGATATAATTACTGTTCCTGGGGGAAAGTAATTCTGCCTTACTGAAATTCTTTTGTCTTCAGTTCACCTACTCTGTTCTTACTGGAAATACAAAGCAAAGTGCTTTCAAGCTGCTGATGTGTGTTTAATCTGCTGCCACTGCTCAGTTTCTGTAGTCAGGTAAGCCCCATCCACGTACTTAGGTGCTACCAGCAGTAAGAACTGCTGACCCGAGTTAACACACTGAGCAGTGTGTTGCAGCAGCTCTCCATCCCATCCACCTGCCTCCGTGCAGCTCCATGGTGCAGCTCAGTGACACCGTTCTGTGGTGCCCACACACCTTGCACTGGGTTTCACAAGGTTGTAGAAGCAGAGGTTTTTTTTTTTTTCCCGACCAATGACAAACTAGTTTTATTACTTCCAGTGCTTATGGGATATCTTGTGTAACTTGTGTCCCCTTGTCAGAGAGCAGATCTGACGTGTGTGTGCTGGTGCGTTATTTGGAACTCGGAGACCAAACCCAGAATTTTCTGCCTAAATGGGTGTCCTGGTGAGGACTGCAGCTCTGAGGACCCTGTCCAGGCCTGTTAAAGGTTACATAGATCTGGACAACCATTCTCATTAGGCAAGCTTATGTTTTTCCTGTGCTGATAAACTTCACATTGAATATTCCTATGGTTTTGATTGCATGTATAAACACAAAACCATTTTGAAATGATGACGTGAACAAGTGTAGAAAGTGACCTTCAGAGGTAGGTCTGTGTTTGAGAAGCTCTTGCATTTTCTGGGATTTAACTTCACTTTAGTGAACAGAATCTATTTTTTACCCAAGTAGATCTAGCCCTGTATGTTCCTCAATGTACTTGATCTGAGAAGTTGGATTAGATACGAATGGACCAGTAGCACTTGCTCTTTTATAGGGGGAGAAGGAAGCAGTTTGTTAGACCCTAAAGAGGTTAAGGTGATGGCATAGTATGGTCATCCACATCCCACTAGCTAATGTAGTGGTGGATTCACAAAGCCAGCCATCAAGGCCACGGGTAAAGTTCAGTCTTAAGCAAAATGTATCCACAGATCTCAATGACCCTTGGCCTTAAGTATCTGCAAGAAGCAAAATCTGTCTGCTGTTAACTCCTGTTGACAAGAATTCCCCCAGCTGGCTCATGTGAAGTAGAGCTCACCAAACCCTTGGTGTCTTGTTATGCAGATAATTCTCATGTCCTGTGCCTGCCAGCAGTGTTTGGTGACTTCTAGCAGCTAAATTTGGGGCAGTGCTTATTCCAGGTCTGGTGATGCTTAGGATAAGGATGACTGTAGAAGCCGAATACATCCATTTCTGATGCCAGAAATGTTTTGGGCTGAACTGCTCCTTTTGCCATTTAACGGTGATTTTCATGAGCAGCTTCCCACTCCAAAGTGTAGTGGATCAATCTTATTGGGAGAAAACGGTTTTCAGAAATGTTTGTTAAATGCCAGGTCAACTAAAATGTCTGCAACTACACGCTAACTCCAGTTAGTGCACTTAACAGCATGACACCTGTACCCTTTTACATTTTTATCATCAGTGATGCTGTTTTTATAGTGACTTCATATCAGAAAACACATTCTGTCAACACTTTGTGTGAATGAGATAGCTTTTTGGTTTTTTTTCTTCCCATTTACTAAATAAATAATGTGCTGATGGCACTTCCCCACTCCATGTCCTCGCAGCCTGCCCTGCGGCCCCACAGCTGTGCACTTTGGGAGCGGACGATGTGGGAGGGAGGATCCCACTGCTGGAGAAACTGACAGGATAATGATTATCATGTCCTTCTGAGAAGCTTCTCTCGCTAGGCTATTTCAGTTTTAAGGACACACCTGAGAGTTTTTATTTCTCTTCAGCCTTTCTTGGAGATTCTTCTTCAAATTGCTCCTTGGAGAGTGGTATTATTTAAGTGGTGATGTAGTCAAGGAAAGACAGTCATTTTGAGGGTTTCCTTTTTCCAAGCTCTGTGTGCTGTTATGGTGCTGAGGGTAATTGTTAGCTCCCGATAGGCACTCACCACTGCTGCTTTTGAAAAACAAAACAGAAAGCACTGAGGAAAGGGTTTTTTTTCTTTTCTTTTTTTTTTCCTCTTCAAGAGGTGGGGGGCAGTAGTACCACAAGGTGTCAGGAAGAGGCAATTTTGAAACACAGCTGCATTTCTTACCAAAGAAGTGATCAGCAGTGATAGATTGGAAACGTACCCTGGAGGTGTGCAAAGGACGTCTGATAAATGGAGTCAGATATATCAGGAGCTGGACGAGAGTTCAGGCTATGAATACTATGGTGCTGGCCACCATACAAAGGCAAAAAATGAGCTAATGTAATTCTGTCTTAAAGATGGCTTGGGTGCATTGTGGTTATCTGGTCATAAGCAGAAGTATGGTTGTTGCGTGACAGTTGGGGTCTATGGGTAATAGTCCAACATTTTGATGTTCTTTCAAAGATAAAGGAAAAAAAACAACGATATAACTCTTGCAAAACTCTCGCAGTTGATTCTAGTATGTACTTTACTGGTGGAAAACTAAAGTTCTAACTTGGTCGCAGATTACAAATAAGATTTCTCCCCAGGTATGGGCTCCTTGGTTGACAGACACTGACCGGCAGCACTAAGACATGGAGTGAAGCTTAATGGGATTAATTGTCCATGTATACCTATTGGCATGCGCTGTTCCCATTAAAGAAGAGATCGTGCAGTTTTATTTGGTTGACTTTATGCTTTTGATATGAAGGGATGACTGTCAGTCTGCTATCTGAAGACACATCTGTATTGGAGACTAACTGGAGCGTTTTTTGTTCTTCTTTCCTTTTAGTATTGGATGAATGAGTACACTTCTTCCCTTGGAATTGGAGTATTCCATTCAGGTATAGAGGTGTATGGCCGAGGTACGTATGTTATGTGCCCTTTGTTCTAGCAGTGTTACTAAAACAAACAAATGTATGTCAGGTAGTGAGGGAAGTCTGGTTCCTGAAACCTGTTTATCAGTTTCCTTTCAGAGTTCTCCTCTGCCTCTGGAAAGAACATGTGGGTGTTAATAATTTTGAGTCATCCTGCATTCTTGTGTAAAGCTGTGTGCCCAACTATGTGAGAGTATGCAGCCTTTCCCCCTAGAAATTGCAATATTTAGCTCAGGTTTTGAAATGCCTGCTGTGTGCTTCATATAAATGCAGTGAAATCATTTCATCTGTTTTCTGCCGGCACTTGAGCAAGGAGTTAATTTTTAACTGTAGAACAGAGTTTATTTAAAAGGTAGATCATGCCCACTGTTTATTTTAAAAAGATACACATCAAATAAATAGAGCAGCACATTCTGAATTTGCTAAATGGGTTGTACTGTTCTATTCCTGAGGTGATTTAGGCCTCTTTCAGTTCCTGCTGCTGCCAAAAGGGGCATTCCTGAGTGTGTTGCAGCACAGGCTTGGATCTGAGGTCTTCACACCTCACAGGAAAACCAGCCTGGGAGGAGAAAGTGTTGCTATAAGTAGTCTGTTTATAAGCAGATAAATAAATAAGCCTCCTTGAGGTCTTTTTTTACTGGGATGTTTGGAGGTGAGTGGGAGCAGCAAAAGTTGTGGCATGTGATCCAAAGACAACACCACGCCAGGTATCTTACACTGGATTTACCAGTAGCAGTAACAGCACGATTGGATTTGCAATGGGGAATTGATGAAATATAATGCTTATTGTTAAAAATGACATTTAATCCAAACCAGAAAGACCTGATATGTAATAGTGTTGTTCCTGAAACCCAGTTCTTGGGCTGTGCCAGATACACGCACCTCCCTTCCTGCTCAGGTCATAACAGCTTGCTTTCTCCTGCTAGAGATCATTCCCCTGCTGGAACAATGACTTGCATTTTTCAGAGTACCTCACGCTTTATTTATTAACCCACTGTAAAAAAGATTATCTGCAGAAGTGCATGCTGGACTTGGATGGTTTAGTGCAAGTCTTAGGAAAGGAAGTGTGAAGTCATGCCGCAAGCTTTTTATTATACGCTGGGAGCAGCACGTTGTGTTATCTTACAGATGCAGAAGGAAGTTGAAGCACACTGTGATATCTCCATGAATTCTAAGTGCTTATGCCTGCAGATGTCATGCACGGACTTCAGATCCAAGCACTGGCTTATTTTTCAGTTAGTGAAGAGCTTGGGATGCTTAACTGTTGCATAGCAAGAGATTCAGGAAGGTATTAGGCTAATACCAATTGCCACATGTACAGCTGTAGCACACCATCAGACCTTTGCAGATGCAATATTCAGATCTCTGACCTGAAAATATGTAAGCAGATTTTTGGAGATCAACACGTGTAAAACACATTGGTAGAATTTACAATTTAAGTCTACACTTGTACAATGAAAACAATTTTATACTTATTAATTAAACCTGCATGCTGATACAGGAAGTTTCTTGTCCATTTCTGCTGAGGTTGTCTACTAATCAAAAAAACAATTTGTTAGCACCTCCCTGGCTTTTGTTACCCGTGTGTAAATGTGGTATCTGACTTCTGGCTTTAGATCCTGGTGACGTTCTCATTGGCTGGAAGATCCCTGGTGTTGTTCTTACTGTCACTTGGGGTCATCTTTGTTAAATCTGAGCTTTCTTTTTCAGAATTTGCCTATGGTGGTCATCCATACCCTTTTTCTGGAATATTTGAGATTTCTCCAGGAAATGCTTCTGAGCTAGGAGAGACGTTTAAATTTAAGTAAGAAAAATATCTCTTTCTTTGTTTTTGAGAAAATACATTAAAAAAGACAGATTGTTGCGTGGAGGGATATGTTAAATGGTGCTTCAGAATTTCTGACTGAGGAAAATGGTGTTTTCTTTGCTTTGAAAAATAAGTAGACTACAGGTGTATGGTCTGCAAGGAAATAATCTCATAGAAGATGAAAGTAGTGCTGCAGAATGGAATAGTAAAAGATCTGTCCTGGGTGGGCAGAAAGATCTTGCCACCCCCACTGGGGTAATTTTTAATCAACATGAAAACACCTGTTTTATGGAAGCCTAATCCTCCTAATCTCTGTTTCTCTTTCTAGAGAGGCTGTGGTTCTAGGCAGCACTGACTTTATGGAAGATGATATAGAAAAAATAGTAGAAGAGCTTGGAAAAGAATTCAAAGGAAATGCTTATCACCTAATGCACAAGAACTGCAATCACTTTTCTTCAGCTTTATCTGAGGTAAACAAAATATCAGGGTCTATAGAAAGATGCATCCCAGGTGGCTACAGAGCATCATCCCCTTCCTGTCCTTTGGGTCGCTTGGCATAATTTCCAGCATCTTATCTCTGTTACCTTGGGGTAAATGTTACCATTTCTTCGGATTTGTGTGTGTGTGTGTGTTCTTGGGACAGAAATGCAAGATTTTGCTGCAAAAATGCTGAATGTTGTTACATGCAGCTTGTGTTCCAGAAGGTGGTATTCCTAATTGAGAGACCCCATAAAGCAAGTATTAACAAGGTTCCAAAATCTTTCCAGACACTTCAGAGACCACTGAGAGAGACAGAACCAGATGTAATTTCCATTACGCAGTGTCCTTGCACTGAAAGTACTTTCTGAAGAATAACAGAGGTGTTGAAGTTCCATAGATGATGTTAAACTTCTGTTTCTAGAGAGGCTTTTGTCAAGTCATCCCTCTGCTAGTGCCTGTGTCCTGGTTACATAGATGCCTGTGTGGTCATGCAGAGTATCTGATTGTGAAATTGAATGGGCTTTGCATTTCCCTCTCACCTTTATTTTAATCTTTGCCAGCAGAAGCGAATGCCTGATTGCTTACATGCTTGTACAGGCATGAGAAAAACAAACAGTCAGAAACAGGTAACCCAGGACAGGGAAGGGAAAGATAGTTGTGTTTTTACTAGTAGTTACTAACCTGTGCTCACCAGAATTTATTCTGATGCTCACTGAAGCCTTCCAAACAAGGGCTGGCTGTGTTTTCCATGACAAACTTCCATAAAACTCAGCTGCTCTTTATTCAGAATATTTAGTCTTGACAAAGCACAGGCTATACAGTGAATATGCCATCATATCTGATTTCTCATGGTGCTGGAAAATTTTGAGATGATGACTTGTGTGCAATGCTAGTAGGAGCAAGTCAGGTGACATATTGACAGAGCTGCAGTTGGCACAAAATCTGGCCAATCTGGACAGGCATTTGCCACACTTATAAACTGCATGCTCATGTTGTTTCTGTTTTAACTCATCTTATTTAGTGTTCAAGCTGGCTTAAAAAATAGGGATATAATTACAAGTAGAATGCTCTTCAGTTACAGCAGAGTAATGCTCTCGTTAGCTGTGATTTTCTCCAGATTTGCATGGGGATAAGTAACATAGAAGCAAGCAGGGATGCAGTTTAATAAAATAGGTCAATCCATCAGAAGTGACAACAAAAACATTTAATGACTGATGTACAGCAAAAATGAGCATTTAGTGCAATTTTATATATTTTTTGAGGAGTTGAAACCAGCTTTGCATTGTATAATCTCTCTTGTTCTAATGAACTTACAGCCTGTGTGCTGTAAGATACTGATCTCTTGTCTGAAGCCATCAGTGGCCAACACAGAACTGAATCATCACAGAATCCTTAGAGTTGGAAGGGTCTTCTGAAGGCCATGTAGTCCAACTCCCCTGCAATGAACAGGACTCCACAGCTACACCAGGTTGCCCAAGACCTGATCCAGCCTCGCCTTGAAAGTTTGTAGGGACGTGGCATCAACCACATCTCTGGGCAGTCTGTTCCAGTGCCTCACCACCCGCTCTGTAAAAAACTTTTTCCTTATATCTAACCTAAATCTACCCTCCCTGAGCTTGAAGCCATAAAAATATCCCCAGTTGCATGCATAACTCCACATAACTATAGCACTGACACTGTCTTTTTGACTGCTTCATGTCTGGATCTTTTTTGTCATAGGGAGCACTCTCCTTCAGCTGCTGTTTCTGAGGAGTTATTTGTGAATACAAAATGTACCATAACTCAATAATTTGCCTGTTAAGGAAATTATTCACAAAGTGAGGTGTTGGGCTTATCAGGACTCTAACAATAGTAATGATTTTTTTTTTTTAATAAAAAATGGAGTATAACCACGTTTCAAACTCTCAGTGGAGAATAGTGTCTGCAAATTGGGATGCTGCTTTTTCCAATGGAGGAAGTTGTCTTCATGCAGCTAACACGAGTGCTGCTTGATTGATGTTTGTGATACAGAAATAGTCAGACTGCAGCAGCTTTTGCTGATTCTTTACGGTAATATAGCTCCATTACTGTTTGATCCAGAATACAAGTTAATCCTTTCTTTTCCACTTTTCTTCCAGATCCTGTGTGGAAAAGAGATTCCACGATGGGTGAATCGTCTTGCCTACTTCAGCTCTTGTATACCGTTTCTCCAGAGCTGTCTGCCGAAGGAATGGCTGACTCCTGCAGCCCTCCAGTCCAGTGTCAGCCAGGAGCTACAGGATGAGCTGGAGGAAGCTGAGGATGCAGCAGCATCGGCTTCCTTGGCAAGCTCAGCATCTGGGTCTAGAACTGGACGCCACACCAAATTATAAGTCCTCCTCCAAAGTACTAAATGGTTTGAAATACTTCAGTTCAATCTCTCCAGCAATCGACTTTCTGACAGAACGTGGGAGCTGACTCCAGAACATTGTTTTTATATGCAAAAATGGCTCTCATCAGCCCCTGTTTCAGCTCAGGATTATTTAAGTAGTGAAAAGAATTGCTGGGAGAAAAGGGAAGGATTTTGTGTGAAGCCACCCTTTTCATTTTCACCTGTTTGCTAGACCTGAGTTAACATCTTGTATAAAGTAGAACTTAAATTATTTGTTTACAGTATTGTGTACTGCTGTTTACAAGTCCTGTAAGGACTCCTGCCATCACGGAAGAAGAGAGAGCGTGAGTTTTACTGGTGTAACTCAAAGGCAGTGGTATGATGCCCTGGCTATGAACTCTCCCCTTTGTTTTCAAGATTTAAGGCAGGTGAAATTTAAATTTCTGAGAAATGCTAGAAACTGCTGAATACTATCCATGTGAACAGGGTACTGTACACTCAAAGTGGCTGATGTAAACAGGTAGATTCCAGGATGTAGGGAGACTGATTTTTGTTTAAGATCTGTTATTGAAGTATGACCTCTACATCCACGAAGCTGAGGATTTTTGCACATATGAAGGGAAATTTCTATCTCATTACACTGCACATTGATCCCTAATGTTTTGTTTGTTTGTTTGTTTTTTAATTCAGCCATGCCGTTTGCATAGTATCTTATGTCCACATTTACAGTCTACTTCAAACAGGATTTAGACATGTGATTATTGCCTCTTAAAAGCATCAACAATTTTTTTGCTGTTTGCTTTACTTGATTTAAAACTTGTATGTACAAAGTTAGTACTTGTATTATTTTTTTTTTCTAATTCTATTATTATTTCATGTAGTTGGAATAGCATAACACAAGCCATTTATGGTTGGGGAATGGCCTTGCTTTCTGCTGCTGATTTTTTGCTTCGAGTTTGTAAACATTAATGTTTTTTTTTGTTTTGTTTTTTTAACCTGTATGTTACCACCCGGTTGTGCTTATCTGCACAAATTACAGAGAACTCTTAATTTATTTTCCCACAGTTTCTATCTGTGGCATTAACTTTCTTGTCAGATGTAATGAAGAAAAACCTGAAAATTGCTTATGCACCTGCGTGTTTACACAGCAGAACCCGCTAATCTGCACACGTAATTGTGTCTGAAGGTAAGAGATGCTATTTTCTAAAACACAGAAGTATGTTTGCTGGTAGATTATAATTAGAGCTAAATTATAATTAGTGATCAGAATATGTAATGGATGCCTTATTCTTGTTCACTTACCAAGAGAATTAATGGTTCTTCCAGTCATTAGTATGAATTAGTGAGGTTCTGTTGTGCGCATAAGGATACAGTAGCACAAATATGAGGGAGGTGAGCTTGTGTATGTTGTAAGACTTGCTGCCTTAAACTGTAACAAAACATCTGTAATCTGATCAGCTCTTCAAGACGTGTGCGTTACTAGAAGCATAAAGGATTTTTTCAAGTTTTATTTTTGATCTGTTGTTCAGTTTAATTTTTTCATCAAGTGAAATACTGACTCTATACTGTTTCTGTTATTCAAAAGGGGAGTAAGATCCTCCTAGGAGGCAAGAATGCTTAATGCTGCATATTCTCCAGGCCATAGGTAGTCCGTGCCATGAACCTTGCAGGAAGGTGCAGTAGGTTATGTTCTAGTAAGAATTTGTACGATGTCCAACTCAATTAACATTAGAAAAGAGCAAGAAGTTTTTCTTCTGGCAGTTGGGCTGAACCCTTTGGAAGACAGTCTTGAAGCTTTCACCGATCTTCTGTGATGCATCATAGTGACAGAAAGATAAGCTAATATTCAATACCGGGGAAAAATCAAGAGCTGCTCTTCTTTCAGAGGAGTGGGATAGTTGTAGAAGTCTTGTTATCTGTGCTTTGGTATGTGTTTTAATAATCTCTTCTACCACGTGGGAAGTGCTTAAGACTGACAAGTTTACCACAGTATTTCTTTGGTCTTTTTGGTTGGTTGTAGTGACTTGTTTTGTTTTCAACTTGAATCTCTGAATTTGAGGTGGGTTTTTTAGGTTTATTTTTTTCCTGTTGTGAAAATGAACATGGTGGTCTTCAGTCAACTCTCAAGCGTTACAGAATGAAATATCACACTACTCACAGCTAAGGTGACAGATGTAGGTCGTTTTGTCTCTCCTGTGCAGCTGTAGTAGTAATGTGACTCTCTTGGCCAAGGCAGGTCCTTTATTTCAGCTCAGGGTTGAGGCCACTGATCTAGCAATGTACTGTAGCTCTTCCTAGGTTTTAGGAAAAATAAATAGAATTAATTTTCATTGCTATCTAACTCTTATGTACCAAAACCAGCTTTTTAGGCTTCTAATATATCCAGAGCTCTAGGTCACAAACATCTACACCTTCATTAACACAACTACAGTATGTACAATGCAAGAAAGTGACAGATCACAGCACAGTTTTTATTTAGAAGTAAAACTAAGAATATTTTTTATAAAGCAGACTGGAAAGTTTGTAACAAAAACATTCATTTTATGGGTAGCTGTACAGATGAAAATACTGTCTTACACTCCACATTTTGTTTAAATACACCCATTTGTAAGTCCTGTGAGGAAACTGACACCCGAACCCTGAAGGCTGTTGGGTATTGCATCAAAGCAAGCAGTACTGTAACTTCAGTCACGTGCTGTGAACTTGGCCTCTGCTGGATGCCCACAGGAAGGCACCCTGCCAGCGGTCACTCCGATCTGTTAGCAATAGAGCAAGTTACCTTTCACCAGCACTGCTGCCGAGCAGGGATTACTTTAGTCTACTAATGACCACACTGTGCTAGGACTAGAACGCTCCAAAATGCTGTGAGAAAGCTGGATGCCTGTGGAGTCTTTTCCATCAAAACGGGTAGAAAAATAATTCGCTACTTCAGGGTTCTGCTCTGTTTGCTTTCTCATCCTCGTTTAGTTTTCTGTCAGGTAGTACTTTTGATACGTAGCGTATTCCTTAACTCTGTCATTTTTATTTAAATGCCATTTTCTGTTCAGCAAGCCAAAAAAAATCCAATGTACTGTCAGCGTGCACCAGAAACTTCAGAGTGGCTTGGTAAAAATATACTTGCATTACTTCTAAAATTTGCAATGCAATTCTGATCACTATTGATACATGGTAATTTTCACTGTTGGAAATTGGTTACAAGCTGAATAATCACTGATGCATTTTTGTTTTGTAAACTTGTATTCAAGTTTACTGTACTACATAGTATTTGTATAAAATTCAAAGAATTTTGACTTTTGTTACCTACACGGCAACAAGTTGTCTAGCATCTTAAATCCATCCGTTTATTAAAAATACTTTTATAAAAAAAGACAGCTGGCTGTGTTTTTCTTACTCTCCTGGTACCCAAGGCGTGTTTTTATCAGTGCTGTGTGACCTGACCTTTCCAGTGATGCCTCATGTGAAAGGTGGGTAGTTCTGCTATAGTTACTTAAGCTGTATATGGGCTATATATTCTGATTTGGGCAGTTTGGTTTGAAGCAAAATTAAAAGCTGTTAGTTTTTAAACAGGCTAGCATCTGGAAGTTTTTATATGCTGCATGCCAGCCACAGACCATGGAGTACACAGCCACTTGGTGTACACTTAGGTTACACTGCAAGTATTACAAGCCCTGTGGATGTGCTCTGAAGCCCAGACCCATAATCTTAGCTTTGCAGCAGACTAAACTTAGCTAAACAAGCACTAGGTGGTGCCCCAAAGGGCTCAGCTGTTAGTAACAGGTCAATGCAGCATCCAATGGCCAGGAGTACTTACCCATTCTAAGAAGGCATTCAGTACCCGAAACGTATGTATAGGGTAAATGATGTGTGTTGGGGGCTCCGCCCAGCTGAGCTGGGCCGTGGGCAAGGCTTACAAGGCTACAGCTAAACGTGGTCAACCGCCAGCAGGGAGGGCCAGGAGGGGGAGACCGTTCCCAATAAGTGCTTCACTGGAGTGTGACAGTGAATGTGGGTTAGGCTGCTTCCCTCCTGTTTCCCAGGTCTGAATGGTCCTTAGTGTTTGCTCAAGCAAAACAGGGCTTTCCTCCCAGAATAAGAATAAAGCCCAATTAAAACCACCTAATGACAACACAAATCATCTTGAACAGAAAATGACTTGTGTTTCCTGCCTGGGCTTCTGAAGCTTGTGGGTTTTGTTCTGCTTTTCCCATTCTTAATTTGCCTGTGAAAAACATTGCCTCCTCCCAGCTTTACCAGCACAGGCACACAATAGCTTCTTGTTTGCCTGGAAGGAGCTCCTGAGTGTTGAAATAGCTGCAGCTGAGTTTATTTTTCTTCTATACTTCATCTCATTTGTTACTACAGTAATAGTATCCTGAAAGCAAGGACTTCCAAGAGTATAGGAATTTTTCTCTCTTTTCCCCAAAAAAGTTACTCTTCAGCTTAAACGTCTTATCCTAGCCCTGTGTTAGAATCACTAGCTCATCACATTGTGGTCAAGTGTTAGCTTCCTACAAATTAATTAAGCAGTATCATTTGAATAGCAAGGACTAGCAAGAGCTGATGATAATGTACCCAGTTCAAATGTAAAAGTTAATGATACATTTAAGAGAAGGACAGCAGAGTAGCAAGGTCCCAGGCTGGACCAGGAGGAAACAGGCTGCATAGCTGCTCTACCCACTGTAATACAATGGAAAGCACAGCAAGGACAGCAGAGTAGCAAGGTCCCAGGCTGCAGCAAGTGAGAACCTGCTCAACTGCAACAGCTGCATGCACAGAAACAAAGGAAAGAATCTGCTACACCCACTCACTGTTACATAGGCATGATTTAGGACTTTGTAGTAAATGGAAGTTCATATGGTGCTTAGCAAAATTCAACTTTGCAATGGCTGCAAAGTTATTCTCTCATTTCATTGTCCTACTAGCTATCTGACAGTACCAAACCAGGCACTGGTCTAGCAAAAGATAAGATGACCCATAAAAGAGGCTGATTTTTTGTGTGTTAGTCTGTGTATTTCTTCCAATTCTTGTTCCTAGATTTAAAAAACAACAGAAAAATCAGCAAGGCCCAGCCCCACACCCAAACTCCTGCAGGTCACCCAAGGCAGCTCCCCCTGAGGGAGCATTCTCAGGCCTTGGAGGATGATCTCACCTCTACAGATGTTCTCTTTAAGCTCCTGTGCCCTTCAGCAGCCTTAAGAAGGGTTAAGAAGTTTAAAAGCAGGATCATGGGTGGCACACACATCTTTGCTGGGGTAGAAGGGGATGAAGCCATCATTTCCTCCTGTTATACCCCTCCCTGTCTGCAGGACAAGCAGCCTGGGAGACGTGATGGGGAGGAACAGAGGGGTGGAGAGGCACTGCATCAGGCTGCTGCCACAAAAATACTTTGAAGCCTTTGAATGCATCACAGCAACAAGCAGTGCACGGGTATGTGAAGATAGAGCAATGGGGAGAGCAGAAAACTGCATGTGGCCACAACTGTCCTGTCACATTGCCCTGAGGTGACCAGCCAGGCTACCATCCACCTTGTGTCCTGTGTGTGGTGAGGCCGTTTCTGGTTTCCTGCTGTGTGATACTGTTACAAAAAATATCCCATAATACTAACACTCACAGAAGTGCTTTGCTTCAAGGAAAGGGGCTTCTCCATGCGTTCTCCTGCCTGCAGTGTAACAATGCCTTTACAAACATCAAAGGTGCCCCAGAGCCAAACCCCAGAAACAAGTGTGGCACTGCCAGCCCCAAACAGTTAAGGAGGATGAAGCAGAGCCAGTGCACTTCCATGTCCTATTAGCTCCTGGCAGGTGCAGGTCACATCATTACAAATGGCAGCACTGCTGCCACTGCTCAAGGTAAACCCTTTGTTGGCACTGCAGATGCTGGGAAAGAGCCCATGAAAATATAGAGGCATTTTCAGTAGAGAAATGGCAGGACCCAGTTTAGGTATAGCACAGCTGGGGCTCATAACTAGTGGTGCACAGCCCAGCTCTGCCACAGCAGCAGCAGCCACAGCCATGACAACAGCTCTCCATGCAGCACTGGCACCTGCAAGCAATCACTTCAGTGGAATAACAACCTTCCTAATGGTTGATAATAAGGCAAATGAGAGGAAACACCTGGAAACAGAAGTTAGCAGGATGAAGTTCATTTTTAGCATGAGTTCTGATGAATTCTGTCAAAGTAGCTCCAATATTGTACAAAAATGTGATCGAGAATACAGAAGCACTGAAGGCAGCCAAGTCAAACACAAAGCATTTTTGTTCATTGTGCAAATATTACAGCTGATCATGGCACTAATAGGTGCTCATTACTGAGAAGTTCCCATGTTCTCAGTGCAGAGAAAGCCACATAACTTTGTAAATGAACATTTTCCCCCATTTCTTCAGTGAAATGTACTCAGAACAATTACAATGAGTTAGTCCTGACCTCATTTCTGGAGAGACTCCCATAGCAAAGCTCCATGCATCTTGAGTAGATAAAACTAGAAATCCTCAGAGTGCAATCCCTGCTCTGTTGTAGGATGCTTTCATCTCCTTGTGCAGTGAGAAAGCACTGCTATGCAAGCCTCAGGAACATAAACACTAATCACTAGAGTCGTGTAACTGAAGTCATAAGGAAATTTACAAAGCAACAAATAAGCTATCAGCTGATAATTAAGAAACAGAATTTGGTGGTCGACAGTCCATCAGAGGAGGAACAAAGCCCCGTGGAAGATAGCTATGGTACTTTATGGAAGAAACATGCAGCCCAGGAAATGCCAAGGTATGGTACGGATAGACAGCAAAAAAAGCCCCACAGTGCTCAATTTACAATGTAGGCTTTGAGTATCAAAGTCCAACCCCCCTTCCAAAGCAGGTTCCCTGCACCAAGGTCACACAGGTAGGCATCCAAGCAGGTCTTGAATATCTCCAACTCTACAAATTTTAAGCAGTTTATAAGCAAAGTAATGAAGTGCATGCTTCGTTTCCACTCTCGTTCTTGCAGAAGTACTGGGAAGGCATCAGTTAAATATCCTGGAAAAATAAAACTATCAGCATAAATTAAGAGTACTCTGCAAAGCTCAGTAACCATAGCCCAAGGGCTCTGCCACTGAATTCACTGAACTGCTAGCAAACTTACTGATGAGGATAATGGCACGGGTAAGAACAGACCCACTATTAAAGTCAGGAAAACTCCAAAGGCTTCCCCAGCAGCATGGCTGAACAGAACACGCACACAGCTCTCACCAGCCCGCGGGAACCACTGCCCCAGATAGCTCCAGCTGCCCCACCATTTCCCAAACCTCCAAGCACAAACAGCTTCTGCCACCAGAAGTCTCACATCAGGTGCTCTGTAAACTCACACAGATTAGCGACTTCAGCCCGGCACCTGATGCTAGGAAGCTAGGATTCCCCAAAATTCAAATGCAACAGGAGATAACAGCCCTTGGTAGGTAGTCACCAACAGACTTACAGGTCACAGTGAGGCAACAGAAAGAGCAACAAACACTGGACTGAAAAGCACTACCATTTTTTAATCTCTGGTCCTTCCCAGAAAGCAGCAGAAAATTCATCATATATAGAAATACATCACAAAGCAAGGTGGGGAAAAGTCAGTGAAACTTACTCTAAAACCAAAAAACTGTTACAATTAAAAAAAAAAAGGAGACAAAAGTGCAATGAGATCTGACACATTTATTTTTCTTCTTGTATATAACATTATTTCTGGACAGCTTTCCCAATTGTCCAGTGTCCACTTTGATATTCTCTGCTCCTCAGAAACACCCTCCTCCCCTGTACCATGGTAATTATACACCCACTTTAATAGCACATTGCATAAAGAACATAGCATCGAAGCAGCTCTTGAACACTACTTCACTCCTCTCTTGTCCTTCAGCTCAGTGCTGCCTGTGTTAAAAACATACTAAGGTCTTTGCAACTGGTACATTAATGCAGAAGAACATCCTTCCCCTTCCCTGAGATTTAATCTCAGCAAAAACTCAAGAGCAATGGTGAGTAATGCAAAAAGTAACTTTAGTCAGTGCTGAATATACAGGGAAAAGTGTAAGGACAGGAGAAACACACAGTAATACTTCATCACAACACTCTTGCATCCTCCAGGTGAGGGAATTTTTAAGCCTGAGAGGGTGCTTGAGTATTTAGCAGACTTCAACAGATTACATTTTTTCCTCTCTGAACTTTACAGTGCTTTTTTTTTTTTTTTTACACAACTCTTTAGAAATAAATTTCTTACTGACTCTTTAGCTTATGAATTTTCATAAATCACAACCCAAAAACAGCAATTAAAACAGAAATACCCTATTAGATCTGATTTTTTCATTCCCTGACAAATTGATAAAGATTAAACCTGACACATTCACATGAAAGACGCAGAACACAAGGCTTAGAGTTCATCATAATCCCTTCCCTCACACTGCTCATGAGGAAAACCTCAGGACAGCTGCTCTATTTTGATAAAATTAAGTGTCTCTGGGAATCTTTGGCAGAAATAAAATAGCAATACTCTGAGCTGAGGGACCTGAGTGTATAGAGTTCATAGATTTAAAACCACAGCAAAATAATTTCTAGTGAAAACAAAAGACTGATTTCACTTGTAGAAATTCAGCATGCAAAAAAATAAATAAAAATAACACACCAAAAAGCCATACTATCAAAATATGGCAGATTTATAAAATAACAGTTCATTTTCCACAAATTGATTTGTAATTAAGATGGGTCACCTAACACCTATTAGAGTACCTACTTAATAATTACTAATCTAATTCCAACCTGATTACAATCAGAAAAATGACTGCCAAGAGAAGCTGGGAGGATCTGTCTCTATGGAAGATAAAAAACAAAACAGTGTAATACTACAGTGAGATGGAAAGTACCACAATAACAGCAGGGCAGCAAAGCCTTTGGGCAAATGGGAACAAGCCCAAACACAGCAGCCGTAAGGCACAGAAATACAAGAATGACTAGGCTTACCTTCAGAAAGCCTCAGGTAGGCAGGGATCTCCAGCAAGAGATACCCTCTCCTCCACTGCCAACCCTTAAATGAGGTCTGGGAAGGTGTGAATCGTGGCTCCACCCCTTCCAGTCACTCAGGTACACTGCATGCACCTGAGCTCCTCTGGGTTGGCCCTGCCTTCCCACCAGGTGCTCCATCACTGGTTCAGGCTATGACAGCATTTCTACTACACTTAGGAAAGCAAGAAAGACAAGAGAAAGTATAGCTAAAGTAGCACTGGGGGAAAAGGACTAGCAAACCTTTCAGGTTCCCTTCCACACTCATGTTTTTATAACCTTATGATCACTACTATTACTCAGATTTGTTTCAGAAGTAACAGACGTCTCCTAGCGACTTCAATTCCAGAATACACATTCTACTCATCAGAAAGTTAGAGCTTTAAAAAATAGACCAAAACCCAAAAATAAATATTACTATTATCTGCTTGTAGTCGATTATAATGGCATATAAGAAAGCTTAGTGTCTTTCCATTTGCCACTAATACATATAAGGAATGTTTTATAGACAAAATAGGAAATAGTTTCAGCACACAGAAGATCCTGGTTAATTAGGAAAATGCCATTTCTGTTCTCAGTCATACATCCTTAAATCCAGTTGCTACTAAGAAGTCAGGAAATTCTAAATGTAGCTCTACCTCCAGCAGTTCAACTGAAATTATAATTATTAAGGTTTTATATAAGCCTTCTTTTTCTTAATAGAAGTTCCTCGTTCTTTCTGAATCAGGTGTTTGAATAAGATAAACAGATTTAGGGACATGGCAGAAGCAATAAAGACATAGAAGCCTGTTTCCTTGGCATTAAGAGGAGTGTGTTGAACTAACTCTTATGAGCTGTAGCTAAAAAGATCATTCATTCAGGTAGCTAGGAATAACTTAGGCAAAGTCATCCTACAGAAACTATCAGCAAAGCCAGTCCAGAATAAAACTGTCCTGCAGCTGAAGCTTAACTTTCATGAGCTCTAATGCTGATGAAATAGAAGGGGGAAAAAAAAAAAGTAATTTATTTAATTTCAGTGGTGTTCCTGACTGCCTTGGCAGCAGCAGTAGCCTGTACACGTGCACACTTTTTCCCCATCTCCCTCAACTCTGCCCCCACAGGGGTGGTGAATCTGACATATCCTGCTGGATGGTATCTCCACAACCATCACAGCAAATATTTAACACCACAGAACAATCAAAATACATTAACTCCTACGCGCCTGCATCCCATAATGTGATGTCCTCCTCCTAAAGGACAAACACCTTCATGAAAACTGAGGATATGGGTGGAATAAACACACTCTTCCTTACTTTTTGATCAACTCTAATGAAAATAAAGGCTGCATACATTTCTAAGTGTGACTGTTAATCAACGAGCTATTATGGATAAAACTGAACACGCATAGGCAGTTTCCATCAAAGAATAATGTCCTTAAGGAAAAGTATCTTTCCATATCTGCCATGTGTTTAAGAACCAGAAAACCAAAGCAGCAATTCTAAATGCATGCATGATGTGCTAGGCTTCCAGAAATGGCATACTGTTGCCACCAGTGGAGGAAGGCTGGCATGCCAGTGCTCTTGCTTCACCCCCCTCCCTGTAGGATTCACTTGCATGGTACAAGGGCAGATACTCTGGGATGGCCTCTGCCGGGTCAGTTGAAAACATAACATAATGCTCTAACAGACCTGAATTCCACTGAGTGCAAAAGACCACTTTGTTTGGCATAGAGAACAAAATATATCCAAAATCATTATTATAAAAGGTCTGAAGATATCTAACTCCACTGAGGAAAGTAATGTATTTCACACACTTTGTATTTTAAATCAAAGAGCAATATTACACATCTCTCATCCTTGCTTTACTTCATAGCTGAGATAGAAAAAGCCCTAAATTGAACCAAGGCAGGGACTTGTTGTCAGTATCTGTTTGCTGATACACTAAGATTTGGAGCTATTGGAGCTGGTCCAGAGGAGTGCCACAGAGATGGCCAGGGGGCTCTTATGAAGACAGGCTGAGAGAGCTGGGCTCGTTCAGTCTGAAGAAACGCAAAGGCTCCAGGAAGACCTCATTGTGGCCTTCTGGTACCTTAAGGAGATCATAAATAGAAGATGATAAATCAACTTTCTACTCAGGCAGTATGTGATATGACAACGGGGGAATGGCTCGAAGCTAAGAGAGGAGAAATTTAGGCCAGATGTTGGAAAGAAGTTGTTTACTCGGAGGGCAGAGAAGTGATGGCAAAGCTGCTCAGAGAAGCCTCTTTCAATCAAAAGCATTTATTGGGACAATTCACCTGTCCTTCCCCATACCTTTTCCCCTCCAGCACCCCGCTACTGCCCGCCCTCTGCCCGCTCCAGCTGCCGCCGATGGGGGTGGTCGCGGCTCCGAGGCAGCCCGGGCCACTCCGTCCCCATTCCGGGCGCTCCCGAGCGCCTGCCACGCACCGTCCCACTGCTCAGCCCTGCCCCGCTCCGCGACAGCGGGCGGCCTCTACTCGAGGATTTATGGTACAGACAGGCGGGGGGGAGGCACGAGGAGGCCGCGTCACTCTCCCTCTGCATAAAGGGCTGAGGACACAAGGGACGCAGCGCGGGGCTGCCACAGCGACGTGGCTGCCGCAACGCGTCCCGAACGGCGACAAGAAGAGGCTGCAGCAGCAGGGGGTGGGGTCGGGACAGAACGATGCGCGGGGGGCTCAGCCACGCAGCACGGAGGTGCGCGGCGGGGAAAGTCGGGCCAGCCGCCAGCTCCGTGCTCGCTCCCTTCCCGCTGCGCGCTCGCGTGCCCCCGCCCTCTAGGTGCGAGCACGCGCGCGCGCCCCCTGCTCCGTGACCCATTTCACTGAACAAAGGATTTTGCTGGAATCTCAGCGCTACACCTAAAATGGCGCCGGCGCTCTCGCCCGTCCCCGCCCCCCGCGCGAGTACCACAGAGACGGGGCGGGACTACGTGGCTAGAGCGGCCGCTCGCTCCGTGCCCGCTCTAGCCGCCCCAGCTCGCTCTCGGTGGTACGCGTCTGGCGCGGTGCTATCGCAGCATGGCGGGCGAGGGCGACTCTGAGCCGGAGAAGGTAATGGCGGGCGGCTGTCGGCTGAGGCGTGCGCGGGGCCTGAGCGCTGAGGAAGCGAGCGGAGGCTCAATGGAACCAGGTTGGGAAGGGCTGCATGGGGGTTTTCTTATCTGTTTAATTTTATTTTTGCTGTTTGTTTTTCTGCGTGCTCTTGCGTCGTGACTTGTGTTTGTGGGTGAGGCTGCCGCGCCGCCGGAGCTGTTGTGTCCCCAGCAGTTAGCAGTGCTGGAGCCGCAGTAGGCGATTATAATAGGGCAACAGGTGAAGGCTTATTTTAAAAGGGTGCCTCATGCAGCACGGATGGTTGTAGCGTCCTGCGCACCTTCCCAGCCAGCTACAGCGGTGTATCGGGTCACCTCTTCCATAAGGGAAGAAATTACTGATTAGACGGAGACCGAATCCCTCCTGTCTCACTTGTACGCGGGGATTACACTGAGCAGCTGATGGTCGTCCGCCGAGCACACAGGTACAGCTGTTGGTGGGGATTCCCGTGCCCACCCCGCACACATCCAGCTGCTGGTGTGTGCCTGCGTCCCTGTCAGCACGGCTGCACGTGTGATGTGCAGTCACAGTGTCACAGTGGCTTCCAGGGTGTGGCAGAGCTGCCGCCCCTTCCCACGCGGCTTCCTGCAACGTTCCAGCTTCAAAATCCAGAAAATGAACGAGAAGAAAGAAGTGCGAATTGATCCTAGTTAATAGAATCATAGTACGGTTTGGGTTGGAAGGGACTCTTAGGATCATCTAGTTGCAATCCCCCTGCTGTACATTGCACCAGACTGGGTTGCTCGCATCCCTATCCAGCCTGGCCTTGAATGCTTCCAGGGTGGGGACGTCCACAACCTCTCTGCACAACCTGCACCGTAGCTCTAACCACGTTGCTTGGAGACTGTATGTATAGAGGTAGTTTGCCATTCCTGGTTGCGTGCACGTGTGAGGATGCCTTTTAGGTGGGATATACAAGTGGTATTTGAGTTAGGAGACGTAGAACGCACTGAAACCAGTGTAGGGTGAAATTAAAAACGGATTTGTCAGTTCACAGTTGTGTTTATGAATGCCACGTGTAAGTGCCATTTGAAAATTAAATAGAAAATTGACATATAAAAGGCACTGTAGATTATAATTGGAAGGAGAGTATGGCTTGAATAATTTTTACCAGTAGGCTCATTTAAAAATCCATGAAGATTCCATCCAGAGGAATTGCCTCTGCCTATATAGAGGATTCTGATAGGAATTATGTTTTCATTCTTTGTTCAGTATAAGATTCTCTGGTATCTGCACCTTCTCCAGTAATTTCTTTCACTTTTTATTTTATTTTTAAACACGTTTGCCTTTTTAGTTACTAAAATGACACAGCATAACCTCACCTGGTTGGTTGTGACTCCCACCTGTCTGTCACGATGTAGGTTGGTTTTGGACAAAGAAACTGAGTTCCTGTGGGTTTTCTCCCTTTTCGGGGAGGAATGTAAAGGAAGAAATGAAATAGTTCCTTTATAATCTTCAGTTGGAATGATAGATCACCTGGCTTATACAAAATGGTGTTGCCTAAATAAATTGCTAACTCTTTCGTAACAGTTTTTGGTGGAGCTGTGTGCTCACCAAATATAAATGGATTTTGTTCAAATATAAATAGGTCCTTGGAAGTAAGAAATCCTCCAATGTTTATTGTTGATTACTAAGATAGTTCTACTGTGAAATTGGCATGCTAGACTTGTACAGAACTCATTTTTTCATTAAAATATTAATTTGTGGTTTTGGTTTGTTTTTCTTTTTTCTCCTATAGTCCTTCAAACTCCTAGGATTTCTTGATGTTAAAAATGTCCCATGTGCAAGAGAATCAGTGCTGTATGGATCTGTGGGATCTTTAGTTGTGGGTCTTGGACATTTTTTAGCTACTAGTAAGTACTTACGCCTTCTGCATCTTCCTGTGTGCTTATTTGTAAAGATAAAATCGCTAATATTTTCTGTTAGTCCATATGAATAATGGGAAGCCACTTAAGTTATTTCTCTGATTTTTTTTTTTTTGAGCTTTTTTTTTTTGGTTTGTTTCAGGTAGAGTTAGAAGATCTTGTGACTTTGCAGTCGGTGGCTTTATTTGCACAATGTTAGGATACTGGTATGTAAAATGCTCCTTGAATTTTGGCAGACCTATGTTGGTTGCTTTGTACAGTGCAGTCCTAGTGTGACCTTACCCACTGTTTTTGAAACACCAAAAATAACCTTCCTGGCAAACTGTCCTTTCTCTCTTCTGTCCTGATTATAAAGGTGCCATGCTAAATGTTCTTGAGGTTAAGGTCCAAATTGTAAAACTGAGCATTTTCCGTTGGAATTGTATTTCCTGCTCCTTAATGGCTGAGTAGTGTTTGCCTTAAAGAAATGGCAGGTACTGTAGTATTTTCTTTATGCGTTATTTCATAATGAAGTCTGCTAATGTTGTATGTTGTTTCAGCTGGCTGAATAACACTGATTTGATACTTACTGTCACACACGTAAAGCAGTGAATAGCATTCTCTTTTTGTCTCTCTAGGTTTTACTGCAGGTACAATTTAGCCCAACAGAGGATTCGGCAAAGAATGCTTAAAGAAGGAATGAGAAACAAAATGTTATTTGAAGGCAGTTCTTTTGATCCAGAAAAAAAGCAAATTGGCAATGAAAGAAGCAATTCGTAGTCCTGCAATAGGGGAATCTACCTATGTGGTAAAATACAGCATTGAGAAAAGGTGGTCCAAAAATGGCAGTGTGCCCTGTAAATACGTGAGATAACTGAAACTAACAAATGATGCTGGTTTTCCTAGAAGATTTAAGTAAAAAGTTCAGAGTGAACCTGTTAAATCTGTATACAAGCCTTTCTTTGTTTCGTATATGTATGTATGTGACTATATATGTAGTTAGCCATGACCTCTTTGTTTTTGACTTGTTTAACATTTGGAAATGGATGCTGTGTGTTGCAGTCTCAGAGGGTTAATGGCAGCATTTGGGGGGTGCCTTAACTTAGAAACAAAGCAAAGTTGTAATTTCATCTCATTTAAATACAAGAAAATATTTTCATCAGCTGTTGTGAGTGAAAGCATCTTGCAGTGCTGCTGTTAAGTGTACCATTTGGAAAACAGGAATACTGAAGCAGTAGGTGAATACTTTGCTTGTGCAAGTGGAAGATACTAGTAGCTTCTATAACTTCAAAGATTTATGGACACTGTGAAGCTGAATTTCCATCTGTGCAAAATTAAGAATAAAAACACTTCAGGAGGAATCCCAGCTATTTATGTAATGTTTTTAAACTTCATTAAAGAAGATTAAGTTATTTCTTTACAAGTGGTAGAACAACAATTGATTTATAAGTGGTGATGGTCAGTAGCTTATCTGAAGAGGCACACTATTTGTATGTGTCACCATAAATCTTCAGTTAAAAGAAATACAGATACATACTTTCACAGAAACATTGTCTTACTTGAAAATAGTATTAGCTCTAATTGCATACTGGGAAGGATATGGATGATGGTGTAGTATGCCCTGGCTTGCATGCTTCTGTCTGTATCAGAGTGTGTTTATGGGTTTCACAAAATGATTTATAGGATATTACCTTATAAGCACTTTTGGTCTAAAGGCATTACCTGGGCAAAAATGGTCCTTTCTCTCTACCGTGGGCTTAGTTTGAGAGAGTTTGTGACTCAGACTGGTGGGGGGTGGGGGGGTCCAGCTGTTAGCATCACAATGGCTCTATTAGTTTGGAAGTATACTTTAGAGCACTAAAACAACATGCCACTGATACAAAAATAATTCAGCTTCTACCCTTTCTCAATTTACCTCATACGAGAAGAAAAAAAAAAACCTGCATTCTTTACCTTTTCTGTTTGTACCTTATTCCTCTCGTTTCTTTGGGAGGAAGTGAAAGAAAGTAAGCAAGCTTTACGGAGAGCTTTCAGTTCAATAATTTATATTAAAAAGTCTCCAGAGACCTTGAGTTAGCACATTGAAATGGTGTCTTTGCTGGAGAATTCAAGCTTGGAATTTGATTCATATTTAGCTCTAATTCACAAGAGAAAATGTTACTTTTAATTTTGTGCTGTGAGGGGAGAGGTGCTCCTTCTCTTTGGATTGGGTAGGAGGTGTTGCCTCGTAAAGCCCCTGAAGCGACAGTGGGGAACTTGCATGCTCCTATTTTAATACTTGGCTGAGTTCTTTCCTATCTGACGTAAGAAAAGGAACTGCAGCCTAAGCAGGGGTCTTTCTGCTGTGAGGTCATCATTCAGCTTGGGAGGCCAGAAGACAAAAACATCTTGTTGAAAGCTTTTGCTGAATGGGGAGAGGGGGTAGAAAAGGAAGCTGTGAGCAGGATTTGGCTGGTGTGAAAGGGAGGGGTCTGCAACAGCAGAGAAGGAATTCACTGCGAATTAAACATGCACAAAGTCTCCCTACTTTAAAGCAATTTAAAGTACCGCCAAAGCAAATAAATGCGCCTGTGGCATCTTCAATTCTTGAAAGCTTTATTCATTGCAGTCCTGGTGCTACTGGCACTCTCACTGTTCACCAGCCCTTTTCCAGCAGGATTGCATTTGGAGCTCCTGGCAGCAACAGGAGCATACCACACAAGGGGCAGTACCCTCCAAGCCTTCCCGGAAGGAAAGTCCCTGTCAGATCAACAGGCAGAAATAAGTAAGGTGAATTACCAGCTCTGTTAGTAGAGTTGTGTAAGATCAGGTGGCCTCTATTCTCCAGAGCATTACACAGCAGGTGTAATGTTTTAGCCACCAAACATTATGAAAGGCTCAAAAGCCAACAATTAAAATGTTTAAGTTGACAACAGAGGCAATTAAAACTGTCACCCTCAAGTTGTCAGTTACATCTTAACCCAAGCAGAGATTTTTAGGAGATTAATGGCTTTGATTTCTCAAATTAATTTCTGTGCTTCTCTCATACCTGTATTCTGGAGCTTAGGTCAGGAGCTCAGTGATTACTAATGAAAGTTTGAAGCAGATACAGTAAAATTACCTTGGAAAACTGATCAAAACAAGGTTTTTAAATGTGTTCAGAAGATGAAAATGTTGAGCTTCTCTTTTTTTTATTATTTGAAGAACACAGAACTAATATGTCAGAAGCAGAGCTGAGTTCAGTTAATGCAACTCTGGGCCTTGGAACCTCATTCTTAAACTGAAAATGTTACACTAAGCTAAATCTTCAAGCTGGGGCAGGGGAGCAGGCAGAAAAAGAAAAGACAGTGCCTTGGATGAGATGAATCTGCAAGTAAAATGCGCACTGATGGCTAGTAAAGTCTGGCTAAGACTGTTCTTAGCGATGTTTTCCAGTGTCCAGTTCGTTAGAAGAGGAGATAATCTGTTTGGGCACCCCTAAGAAATCTGGAGCTGCCAGTGATTATTGCATGCTTTGCTTGTGGCATGTTCATCCAACACTGAGAGCTGTTGAGGGTCATCCTGCAGTAGTGTTGGGAGACCATGACAGAACTTGCTTTACTTGGTTTCTTAGATCTGATATTAGCTAACACAGTGTTCTTCAGTAATCCTCTGCTCAGAGTCATAAAGAGCTCAGCTCTTTCTTCCTAAACCTCAGAACCTCCCTTAGAACCACTACCACAGAGGGCTTCATACCCTGCTAATGTGCTCAACCCAAAAACACATTCACCATTTCTAGTTGTCGTTTTCTGTGTCACCATCCTCCCATTGGGAACACCATGTTTCTGCTTGCATGGTTCTGCATGCATTCTTGAGATCTGCACCTAACGTTGATGGTGCAGTAAGTCTTCAGGCTCCACCTGGTACAAGGAAAAAGGAATCCTCACGTTCTGTATGTGGCAGACACCGTGCTCTTAATAGCCTCATCAAGACTGAGCATTTCCATCTGTCTGCTTCTCTGTGGCTGTGTCCAATATGCGTGTGTGCATCCATGCCTTCAGTCCCTGAGAACTGCAAGGCCATGGCGTGCAACAAATGACAGATTTTCACTACTTTGCATACTCTCTCAGTGTGGCAGCAGAACTGACAGCATTCAGGAGGGTTCTGTTACCAATCCATCAGAAGTGCCTTCCATCTACCAGGCACCCCCAGTGTGATCTGTACTATCTGGAACTCGGAAAACTTCCTACAGCCACCGTTTGAGGGGAGACCATTCACTCCGTTCCCCCACCAACCCTTCAGTTGCTTTCAGTAGCAAGATTTTCAGATTTCGTTTTGGAACTAGACAGTGATGCTTGTATTCAGTGCCGGATCGTGTATTTTCCAAGGCATTAAGTAGATCTAAGAGCAAATGCATTCCTGAAAACTTTTCATTTTCTTCAATAGTCTGTAGAAAGAAACCCTCGGAATCCGGCATTTCGCTTTCATGGCAGTTGCTTTAAAAAAAAAAAAAAAAAAAAGGAAACATAGAAAAGCAGTGGCAGGCTGCCAAGCCGTGGAGCCACATAAGTATTCCAGGGTTGAGCCAAGCTGCTGCTGAGGCAACAGTAGCAGCCCCTGCCTGAGGAATGTCCGGGAGCTGCCAGAGGCTTTGCCGTCTGTCTGCCTCCCTCTCCCAGCACATGGCCTCCACGCCTGGCTCCACCACCAGCAGGTCTCAGGTTTTCCTCAGCCCCTCAGCACCTGGCAGGCCTGAGCACCAGGTTGCTGGCACCCACTTCACCTCACTGCTTCAGAGGTGGCTGCTGGGGCAGTCACATAGCACAGCACAGCGAACCCTTCGGCTCCAGCACTGGAATCACGCCTTGTGCTCCTCTGAGATCCTCCCCTTCCCTATGAACAGGCAATTTCCTGCAAAGACCGTGCATGAAAGAATGCCTTCTGGAGCCCAAATGCATTTTGTAACGTTTAACTCTTACGGTCTTTGATATCTAAGTACTAAAATAGTTTTTATTGCTCTGTTGTAGCCTCTTCCTCTGAGGTCTCACAGAGCAAACAGAGAAAATACACAAAATACACAAGACATTTTGCTGGCACAGGTTATTTCTGTCTAATATTTATTTTTTAGATGCTTCACTTACTATTTAACAGTTTAATGAATACAAATTACTGCTGTCATTATGACTACCACAGGATAGCTACTCATACAAGAGTGTACAACAAAGACTGGAAACCATACAGCAGCCCTGCTATATGGATGGTGCTTACTGTGGATGCCAAGTTGAATATGGGTGAACTGTGTTCTAGTTGCAAACAGGGCGTATCACAGGGCTATGTCAGGAAGCAAGGGGCTGCATCAAAAGAAGAGGGGGCCAACAGGGTGAGACCCTTTTAAGGCCCCATCTGGAGTGCTGCATCCAGGTCTGGGAACCCAGCAAAGAAAGACAGATCTTTTAGAGTGGGTCCAGAGGAGGCCATGAAGATTATGAGAGGGCTGGAGCAGCTCTCTCCCCTGCAAAGACAGGCTGAAGGAGCTGGGCTTGTTCAGCCTGGAGAAGACCCCGAGGAGACCTCATTGTGGCATTCCAGTACTTTAAGGGAGCTTATAAACAAGAGGGGGACCAGCTTTTCACACTATCTGATAGCGATTTGACAAGCTGGAATGACTGGAAGCTAAAAGAGGGGCGATTCAGGTTAGATGTTAGGCAGAAATTTACTCAGAGGGCGGTGAGGTGCTGGCACAGCTGCCCTGAGAAGCTGTGGGTGCCCCATCCCTGGAGGCACTCAAGGCTGGGTTGCATGGGCCCTGGACAGCCTGAGCTGGTGGTGGCAGCCCTGCCCATGGCATGGGGTTGGGGCTGGGTGGGCTTTGAGATCCATTCCCAGCCAAACCATCCTGTGATTCTATGATTATCCCCCAGTGCATGATGCTGTGTGGAATACTGCTGTCCAGCTTTGGGCCTCTTGATCAATGAGGTTGTTGAAAATGTGGAGGGCACTGGAAGAAAGGTGAAAGAAGCTGGATTAGTCTGAGGAGGAGCAGACTGTGGAGTGATCTAATAACTGCCTAGAATTATCTGAGGGGCCTCTTGATCAATGAGGTTGTTGAAAATGTGGAGGGCACTGGAAGAAAGGTGAAAGAAGCTGGATTAGTCTGAGGAGGAGCAGACTGTGGAGTGATCTAATAACTGCCTAGAATTATCTGAGGGGCCTCTTGGTAGCAGCAGATGTTGTAGCAGGGGCTTCAGGCTAGGCAGTAGGACAAACTTCTTTACTAAGAGAGCATCACAGGATGGGGATGGGTTGCCTAGATAGGTTGTGATCTCTGTCCTTGCAGGTTTTCTAGATTCAGCTAGATAAAGCCCTATCTGTCCCAACTTGAGTACTGCTACCTGTGTAGCTTCAACGGAAGGATGGGCAGCATCTCTAGAGGGCTCTTGTGAACGTTTCTGCAACTGAGAGATGGGGAACCCACAAAGCCTGAGGCAGTGCAGGGGACTGCTCACCCAAAGAATTCCCAGTTTGGTTTCAGAGAATGAAATCCTTGGAGCTCCCAGGCTGTGCTGGAGGTCCCAGGGCACTGTGGGTGTGCTAACAGCAGCAGGTACCGTGCAGCAGAGCAAACAAATGTACACAGTGCAGACTGGGCTTTGGGTACATAGTTCCACCACTCACATCCTGCACGTGCTGCTGTGTGTGGCCCCCCCCCTCTGCTAGCTCAATGATTTTCCAGTCTGGCTTCTTTCTCAGCATGATGTGAACAAACCACAAGTCCTTCAGAAAAAAATATTGCAAGTCCTACTAATTACCTCTCCCCCTTCTGTTTTACTGCCTTCTTGCCACAAAGGCAAAAGTCCTTTTATAACACAAGAGCTTATCTTATCAACTTCACTCACCAGCCCCACAAAGCTGAAAGTTCAGCGTGGCCCAAATGCAGGCCCAGCCTGTGCCTTAAATGACATATACAGGCAGGCTGGAAGAAAAGAGAACCAAATCTTCCTCTGTCCCTCACTTTGTAAGCAATTAGCAGTACTTCAGGTACATAATTACACCTTAGGACTTCTTTCAGGGAGCTATGGGAGAGGTAACTCGGAGCAAGGAGTGCCTTTCCAGACCCATGTACTACCTGGGAAGTGATCCATCATCACTGTTTGGTGTAAACTGCATCTTCTGTGGACTACTATGTCATAATATTTTTCTGTGTGTGAAAACAGTTTCGATTTCAGTAACTTTGCACCTATGTGATTCTGCAGATCAAAGATTGTCTATCAAAGCCGGAAATGGAACAAAAACCTGCTCTAAGGTTGCTTGTGTGCAAGGACCTAGAACACCCGGCACAAATGACTGCATTAGGGGTTTCCTACACTTGCCGTTGCTCCCTCTTGAAGTTTACAGTGTGTTAAGCATTTAGCAAGTATTTTTTTTTAAGCTGCTCCTGAGTTTATGCAGCACTTCACTCACTGCTGAAACTTCCGGCCACTCCCAGCACTGGCAGAAAGACAAATGAAGGCGGGTGTCACGTAGAGTCCGGTGCTGTCTGGGTCCTGCCTCCTGCAGATGCCAGCAGGGAGGCTGCTGTGGCTGGCAGGCTGCTGGCACATCTGTCCCTGAGCAAGGAGAGAGGTTAGCACACAAGCATGGCAATGCCAGCTGGGTAAAGGAAGAGACTGTCTCACTCTGCTCGGTGCGGCCGCACCTCCAGCACTGGCTGCAGGTTTGGATGCCACAACATAAGGACATAAAACTGTAAGAGAGTGTCCTAAGGAGGGCTGTGAAGATGAAGGGTCTTGTAGGGCAAGCTGTGTGAGGAGCTGCTGAGGTGTCTGGGTGTGCCCAGCGCAGAGCAGAGGAGCTGAGGGGAGGCCTGATGGCGGCTGCAGCTCTTACAGGGAGCAGCGGGGCAGCGCTGAGCTCTGCTCTGTGTGACAGCGACAGGGCCCGAGGGAACGGCATGGAGCTGTGTCAGGGGAGGGGCAGCTGGGGGTTAGGGACAGTGCTGCACCACAGGGTGGTGGGCACGGCCCACTCCCCTGCCGGAGTTAAAGACACATTTGGACAATGCTCTCAGTTGTAAGTCTGAGTTTTGAGTTTGTTCTGTGTGAAGTCAGGAGTTAGATGGATTGATCCCTATAGGTATCTTCAAATTTGGAATACTCAGTAGATCTGTGATTCTGTGACAACTCATCTTTGTCACAAGGTTTCCTTCCCCCTCAGCGCAGTCATCCTGTCCAAGTCTAGGTGAGCTGGGCATGGCAATGGCACTGCTCAAGTTGTTTTTAACACTTGAATTGCAGAGCTGCTATTCTAAATCTCCTCTCCCCTTGCAGCCTTATGTCTGTCCTTCAGCATTTTGGGGCCAAAGCAGCGCAAGCTGCAGCACAGTGTGTGTGCACTTTTTTGCTTGCAAGAGCCTCAGATGTGGCTGTGGAACACGTGTGGAAGTACTGAAGTACTTCCATCTGTAACTCAGCCGGATAGCTCAGGGCTCGGCCTGCAGCTGCACTTTAACAAAGCACTGGCCAAGTTTTCCAAAGAGTCTTGGAGGAAACCTCCACATTGTGAGATGACTTCATCAGCTGTTTCTATTAAAAACACAGTGTCATAGGAGATGTAAAAAACTAGCAGTTTATGGCACCAGTTCTTTTTTTTTTTTTTAAGCTCAGTGGCACGGACTGCATGCAGCACTGCCAGAATTCTGGTTTAATCAATTCTCCCATTAGAAAAATGGGGCAATGTTGAGGGAGAAGGGCAGTTTTGGAACATTTTAGCCCATCAGAACTCATTCTGCCCTGGGCACCAGGAACAGAGGTTCCACCACATGGAAACTGCCACCGTGCCCAGTACTCCCCAGACAGACCAGCACTTGAGCGGGGCTGGCTTCTTACAGCAGGGCCTGGCTCTGAGGGCAGGGCTCTCTTAAGGAGTTCCAGAGGGGAAGCTGGGATTTGATATCCTGCAGGTAAGAGCCCATCCTGTTACCTGAGAATGCTTTGGTGCCAGGCCTGAGGTACTCATGGAGCCCCAAAGACAACCCTGTGCCAATACAGGGTGTGAGGGGAGTGCCCATTACCCTGTGTATCCTAGTGACTGCTGTGAGCAGAGGCTCAGAGACAAGGCAAGTGTTTGTTGGCTCTGCTTTCTGAATGGAAGCTTTCTGCCTAGCTCTCCAGCACAGACCCGCCTTCAGTGTGGCCTCATACACACGGCTCCACAATGCTGCAGCCAGTGGCCACAGCTGCAGCAGCAGTGAAGATGGGTGCAGGCCCCAGGCTGCAGCACAGCCCTGCTGCTGCTGAGGCACACAGAGACCGTATCCACCGTGCTGCTGCCATGGGGCCAGCGTGCAGGCACTCCAGGTTTGGGCTGCATTACAAGGAGCCCACGCCACTGCCACCCTCCTGCCAGTGTTATATGCCACGAGCAAGCGCTCCACCCCTGCCAGCACCACAGTTGCTGGAACACAGGCACCTCTCCTCCTGTAAACAAGTCCTTATAAGCTGCGAAGTTACTCAATATGACAGATGGCTCAGGCCTCCCATGCTGACAACATGCAGCTGTGCTTTCATTGCACTGATGCTAAGTTACCAGATTCTTTCAGGGAAATAAATAGAAGTTTTTCTGGAAGAGTGATGTTCTAGGTAAACACAAGTTATTTTCATATCAAAATAAATCTCCCTTTTAAGAATAACTACTGCTAAGATAAACTGAAGGAAGCTTTCCCCCGTGGATAAACCCAGGCTGAACACAGCCTCATGCAAATGAAGGTCTGCTCTGCCGTGAGCAAGGCAAGTATTTAGACTCATGTATCACATTGCTGAACTAACTGCACCACGATGGTACTTAGGGTGAAAGCTTTAGGTTTCTGTACCTGAAAACGTAGTTAGTGCTGAGTACCTTAAGGCAACATTCCTCACTTTAGGAGTATTTTTTAGTTGAAATGTACTCCTATTTCAAGTGTAAGCCACTTAAAGCCCTTCCTCTCCCTTGTGGCATTAACACCATATGTTGAACAGAGAACAAAACAGCCCAGACTTTTGCATTAAAATACAAACTTTACAAGCACATAGTTAAGTGTAGGCTCTTATATTTCAGTTTAAGACTATATAATTTTTATAGAGTACCAAAATAAGCAAAGGATCAGCACTCCATACAAAGTGTTAGGCTCTTAGGAGGAAGGTAGAAGGGAGATGGATTTTAATTACACTAAGATTTTCTTTGCAAGTCTAAAAGGAAATTCCATTTCAGCAAAAACAGAGTTGGGTTTGTATTTCCCATATTTCGAGTTCATTAAATAATGCTTCTTTAAAGACAACTTACATTGTTCTTGTTCAAAGGAAAGGGATGACTTAAAGCAGTATTAACAAGGAGGTGGTGCTGTTAATGTTTAATGTCAATATGCAATGTCATCTGCTATAAAGGCTAGAAGAGCAACACAACTTTATCGTTACTTTCAAGGACTATTAGAAATTGACTAACATTTGAGGGAAGTTTCAAGCACACTACACTGCCTCTAGCTCTACGCTGCTGCTGGTAAGCCTCTGCAGCCTGTACAGTGCCCACAGGAACTCCCAACTCCCAGCTGTTGGCAGCAACGTTTTCACATGTACACCGTCAGGCCAACTTAGAACAGTTATGTTTCTTCCCTGGCTCATGGCAGTAAGATGCAGTAAGTTACTAGCTAACATTATCACTACAGTTTTACAAAAGCATAAGTCTGAACAAAACAGCAGTTAAAGCGCTCTGTTGAACTCCAGATTAATTCTGTGACAACTCTCCTCTATTCCCTGTGGGTTTCTCCCCTACTCCTTCCCTAACTTCTATTTTACAATAAATAGATTAGGTGGATTTACACGATGCAAGTGAAACTCAAAGGACTTTTTACCCTACACACGTAACCATGTTAAGCTGTGAGATTATACACATGATACACCTCTAACAGAGCAACCACTGGTTTAGATTATTAAAGAAACTTTTTAAAGAAACACAAGTATTTCAGCATGTACATAGTAATGCGTTCAGAACTGTCCAACATTGTCACTTCCATACATTCTCTTCCTCTTTATAGCCTTAAAGGGATTTTAGACCTTGATGGCAACAATCCCAAAACAAGAGTAAAATGAATTTATTTTATTGCAAACAAACGTCTAGAGTTAAATTTCTCCACCCACTTTCTTTAAAGAGAAAAGGAATCAGCAGGCTAAGGAGATACACCCATTTGAGAATTGACACGATTAAAAATTAGATATAAAATGGGTGACTCACAGTTTCATTAGCTTACAAAATGGTGGAGTAACTACTACAAGCACACTAGGTATACAGTATTTTGTGGGGAAGTTATACAGACACACAGCTAACTTCATATAGATCCCATTAGACAACTGGATTTACAACAAGTTTTGTTTAATAAGAAATGGGCAAAGCCAGCTTCTTTTCAGAATCAAAATGCAGAACAAATGGAAAAGAAATGATGGTGGTGTACCTTCACAAGTTTGAGCCTCCACAAGTAACGCAACCAAGTTTTACAACTTTAAGAGCTTCTACATACACTCCACCTTCACTATTTAGCTCCAGGTTTCCTCTTCACCCCCATCTTACTGAGTTTCAAATGTTACAAAAAAAAAAAAAAAAAAGTCCTAGTTTATTGCCAGAAACTTTTACCTCCCCCTTCCCTCCTCCCCACCCAAGAGCTTTATAGAGAGGATGGAGTGTAATATGGAGCTTTACATTATATTCATGAGGGCTATGACAGAGCCTCCGCACGAATCTGGTTGCTCACATTTCGATTGTACTGTGACATGACTCACGACTGTTTCTTAGAAATTGGGGTAAATGGGGAAAAAGGAGAAAATTCTTTAATAAAAAGACACCAGGTACAAAGCAACGTTTTACTTTTGTTGTGGTAAAAAAAAAAGTCACATTTTACAGATAAAATGTAGAACCCTGAAATACTGACACATTCTCTTATCGTGCACAATGCCGAGGTTCTCTTACGAATCACTTTAAAACTGCAATTAAAAATGTACAAAAAAAAGAAAAGAAAAAAAAAATCAACCCACAAAGCTTCTAAAAAAGGAACCCGCAGGCACTTCCTCTTGTGGAATGTTTAAAAAGTTAGCCTACTAAAGAAAACAGTCGACTTCTTGTGAAGGTTTGGGAGAAATATGTATCAGTTCATTTATTTGGGTATTCAATAATATCCTTGGTGATAATGCTGACTCCATGGCTTCTGACCCCAGAATTGCTGCAATAAATGGATAAATAGTTAATGTGTTATCACATAACACGCTCCTTACAAAAAAGTTTTTAAAGGGATATCTAACTTCTCCAAGAACCTGAGATTGAAAACCTCTCATTAGCAGCAAATTCCAAAACAACTGGAGGTGATTAAGTTCACTTCACAGTAGTAACACAGAGCCAAATACTTCATGCCATTAAGACTGATAATGATACTTGATATATCAAGCCAGATTAAGCTTTGCAGAGAAAACTATTTATAATATGACTTGGCATTAGAAGATTCTGCTATCCAGTGTGTTGATTACACATTTACTTCTAAGCATTCTGAAACACTCAATGGTCAAATTAAGAGGGAAAAGTTTCGTAATTACTACTTACACCCTGCTGCCACTGGTTGTAGCCCTGAGATTGGTTTTTGTAGCCACGATTATTTCCCCTTCCTCTGAAGTTCTGCAAGAGGACAACAGTTTTGAACTACTTCATCTGTGGCAGACTTTTCAGAAATACAGCAACACCAGTCTCTCTACTGCCACAGAAACATCACATGCTATACCTGATCTGCCAAATAGCAGGCATCAGGTCTGGGTTAAAATATAAAAACATAAAACAGAAGGCCCACTCCAAGCAACCGCTTCTTCAAACTTGGCTGTTTAGTGCCAGAGCTTTTACCCTAGGCTTAGACTACTGTTGTCAATGGTCTGAAAAGCTGGCTAATCCAGTTTTGACTCACCCCGTTTCCAGCTACTAAACTGCACTAGGACAACTAAAAATACTACAGCTTGCCTATTTTTAGTCAGGAAAGACTGTAGTTGCTACAGGGATGTTATCTGATCAGACAAAAGGATATGGGTCATACAACTTAAAATAGAAGAGTTAGGTCACAAAACTTCAGTACAAGTTCTTGATACTGGTAGATAAAATACTGCATTTCCCATCTGTATTAGACAAACCTGAGCCATGTTTATTAGTTTGGGCTCCATCTGCTGGCTCTTCAGTAATCAAAATTACATTTTTAAGTACTTTCACTGATACTGCATCAGTTTAAGACTGAGCCTAGTACATTTTCGATAGCTTGGTACAAGATGCCAAAACAAAGACCCCCTCCAGAGCTGTTTTCAGAAAATTCTCTAAATGCTGCTTGCTTTCCCCTCAACACAGATACACTCTGACCTTAAGGTCAAACAATGGTTACTGACATTGCAGGTCAGAGGGCATGGGGGAATGAAACAAGTTGTTAAGCACACTGAATTTATGGAAATACTTTCTTCTGTATAGTTGTTCTTATCTAGACTTTTGCATACCTTGCGTAGTATCAAACAGTGCCCAGCTCAAGAAGTGCTAAACTATAAACCAGACATAAGCATGAACTGCATGGGGCCATTCTACAGTCTACCACAGAAGCTCAGACTATAAACTACTTACAATGGAACAGCAACCCTAAAAGTCTTCAGCATTAACAGGACTAAGATAGTGTTACTAGGAAACCACTGTATCAGTGTTAACTCTTCTTACAGCTCTAGGCACATATGCTTAGCTATAGTTAGATCTTTTGCTGTACAATTAAGAGTACCAAGCTTACCACTACCCACAGCTAACAAGTATTCTCTCATTGAGGACTATTACATTACAGTATTGCATATCAACTAGTAACTCCCCCTTCAAAAGCATTACCTGGTTGTAGTTTCCCCTGTTGGGCATTCCACCTCTGTTATAGTTTCCTCTGTTCGAGTAGCCACCTCTGCTAGGAAAGACAGGGCCACGAGGATAAGGATAGCCAATGGCACCACTGCTGCCGCCGCCACCGCCACCTCCTCCACCACCACGCTGTGGCATATTGCCTCCCCTCCTGTTGTATCCACCTCGATTGCCTGGGACTACAGAGAAAAGTTTGCTTGATAAAAGTCATGGTTAGGTCTTAAAGCATTTCTTACATAATAAGGACTCTTAATATGAAAGTGGGAAAAAAAAAAAAGATGCCAAAATTCACTGCACAAGTTTCAGTGCAGAGATTTCAAACTCCCATTTTTCCATGCTGGCCAAGCGACACAAGGATACAAAATATCCTCTCAACATGGTCTTCTACACCATGAAGCACTAAATCTACAGTAAGAACTTAGACTGAGTCTCAAACTGCATGAGCAGCATAATCTAGGATTTTTTGTGATCACATTTTAAAAATTCACAAAGTTAGCTTTGCACTAAAGGTCAGGCTGTCAACAACTTACTGGAGCCAAAAATCAACGCTCCTGTCATATAATGGTTGCAATTCCAATAGGACAAGCTTTTCCTTATTTCTGCAAAGTAGCTGTTATCTCCAAAACTCATACGCTTATTTCTAGGCTCACCTCCTCCTCTGAAGTTGCCACGCATGTTGTATCCACCACGCCCTCTCTGCCCTCTATTAAACTGATTTTTATTGCTCTTCTTGTTTTTCTTTGAGCCAGTGTTCTGTTTCTTTTCTGGCGGGAGAGATTTCTTACTTTCTTCTTTATATTGTTCCAAGAGTTTCTGAGCTTCTTCTTTTTGCAACTCTACATAGATTATTTCATCAAAACATTCTGCTACCTCTGGCAGTGTGAAGTTCCCTATAATTGCAAAAACACTGAGTATTCAGCATCTCCATTCAGCTACAATTCAAGCTGTATTAAACCACCTTCCTCTCATTCTTCCTCCCACCCCCAACATTCTCTCAGCATAGGGACAAAATTACATAATTTGAGCAGTAAAGAAAGGTAAGTGTGACAAAAGAAATAAAAGGGTCTCCATGGAGTTACCAGTACTGTTCCAAACCTTGAAAGCATTCTGCCTATATATATTTTTTTCTTTTATAAGCCTCCACTCAGAACATCAGTTTCTGCCAAATATGTCACTTAAATAGGGCACTTTATGCCAAGACAGCTTTGTGCATCTGCATGAAGCATATCAGCATAAATGAGTAGTGTTAAGGACTGCAGCAGAGGGAACACAATATAGTGTTGTCCTACAAGTTACAATAGTCTTCCAGTTTTGTTTAAGTACAACTGTTTAAGATAACGTGAATTTTTAGATTTCAGGTTTACTTAATCCTTTAAGCAGATATTCAGCATCCTAAAACACAGTATAGGATTATGTTCCATGCCTTTCATTTTGAGAACTGCATGCTCTGGAAGATCTTTTCCCTCCACCTCTGCCTTCTTTTGTGTTCTTTGCTTGTAGTCTTCATCTTTTGGGCAAACAACAACTGCTTTGCGCTGGAAGCCTGCAAACAGGCACATTTTTCTCCTCTGCGCAGCTGCAGACACATTTGTCTGAAAAAAATGCAGTAACTTACTACACGTAGCTGTCATTGTAAGAGTTAAGGAAGTCAACTTATGGTGTATAGACTTCACCTCTACAAGAGCTTGCATTGAAGTTTACAAATAACTGGACATAAAGTAGCTGCATAATGCAAAGTTACGAACGAGCTCATATCAAAGTGTTACACACTACTCCTCCCACATCCCATAGAAGTTCAGAAAAGCATTTGTAGCAGTATCTCAACTTTGCACATTAAGTCAGTAAGTGAAACAACTGCTATTAAAATACAACTTTAATCCCACTTAACTACTACATTACAGCCTATAACAAAATTCCTTAACGATTTTTTACTGAAGCTTCTACCTGATCCAAAATGAAATTCCGCTTCTTACGAGCCGCGATCTCAATGAATTTTCCAAGACACTGTGGAGCTCGCTGCAACAGTGTGTTAAGTTTCCCAGTGTCTGCCATCTGCCGCTTAAAACCTGCAACCTATAGAGATTGGAGTTATAGTAAACACTAAATGTAAAACTGACATTTCGCTTTGATGTATTTATCTTCAACTGGCTTCAGGGAGTTTCAATTCAACAGCACAAATACAAACTTCTGACTCAATTTGTTTACACACTAAGAATCTAGGTAAATTGATACAGCTGAATTTAAGGTATACTCATGGTATTACTGATTCAAAGCTGTACTTTCTGCTCTAAGGACAAACAGGTGGGTAAACATCAATTACTTATTGACTGATACTTACTGCAAAAGAAACTTCAGAATCTGGCTATGTTGTCTATGAGAAGTTGCTCTGCACTATAATGTCCTTAACAGTAACAGTCAGACAATTATCACGTGTTTTAGATTATTTAGATTGAAGGGAATTCACTGACAGCCAAAGCTGGATTTACAGCAAGTCTTTAAAAGATGAACTTACCATCATTTTGTCCATAATAGTATTTGTCCCGAGAATGTTGTATTTCCCAGGATTTGCTGCTGCATGTTTAGTCACCCATGTAGTCTTGCCAGCTCCAGGCAATCCAATCATCATCACCACCTATTACGACACATTCCGTATCTGAGATACTAGTTCACAGATTTTCTTTAAGAAGCAATTTAACCTAGTGAACCTAATGGAAATCTAGTATGGAGAGCTACTCAGTATTAAAGTCTCCAAACAAAAAGGTGAATTTTCAGTAACAGCTTAGAATCTAACACATCTGTTCATCTCTGCCTCAACAACTTTTGAGATAACCAGGAAACTTACCTCACAATCTTTCTTTTGCTCAGGCCCCTTTGGTCCTCGGACCCTGTCTTCCAGGGGGACCTTCTGAATGAAGGTATACTCTTCGGGTACAGGAAAGTAAGGTTCATCCTTCTGACCGAAGTTGAACTCAACTGCACAGTTATGGCAGAGAACATGTGGGAAGAGTGGGCGCCCATCAAGAACTTCCTTACTAATTTTGAATGCAACACCAAGCTCTTGTCCATTCTTGGAATATGAGAGTTCCACTTCATCACCATCAAAATTCTGTTTTACAGACAAAGCATTAGTTTGTGTAAAACATTCATGCTGTATTGTTAAGGTGTTAATAATTTCACTACACAAGCTACATTTATTTAACTTCTATATTCCTATATTACAAAGTAAATCTTTAAATATCAACGGTCACCTTAAGATGTGATTTTTTTTTTTTTTGAAGCCTTGGAAAACATGGAAAGCATTAATGCAGCCACTGCTGATTATACACACTAAAATACTGAGGAGGTGGAAGCAAGTAACTTGTCTTGCTCCAAGTTTTTCTGGATCTGGTCTACTGCTTCTCACATCAAAGCAGCCTGAAAATTAAAAGATGCTTTTCCTCAAGAGAAATATGTAAGAGAAAACTTACAGCAAAACATCCAATCACATCATTTTCATCAAACTTCTCACCAAAGTCTTCAGTCTCACAATTGCATGTTTTTATTCCTTTTAGAGAATATCCGTAAGAAAATTCCTCTTCACCTGAAGAAATTTAAACTTATTAAAAATACATTCGTCTAGCTGTTCAGAAATGCAATCACTTTACAATTACTTTAGTGAACTGCTGTTCAGAATGCTTTCATTGATGCCAAAACAATCTATCACCCCCAGAATAGCTACAGCTGTTTCTTGCATTTAAGAACTCAATACTCTAACTTAAAACTGAACAGCAGCATTTTCTTCAACCTAGTCTTAAATGCTTCATGCTACTGGTTCCAGATACTTGGTGACAAAAAACTGAACTGCTAGCTAAAGACATGAGTAAGTATTTTTAACCTCTGAAGACCTGTTTGTGCAGCAGTATACCTGTAATGCAGTTAGTCAGAAAGGCATTTCTGAATTAAGTCTCCAGTAGCACTTACCCCTCCCCATTTTAAAGGGAGTTTAGCAGACATTCAGCCTATGCGACAGCTGAGGATGAAGCTGCAAGGAACAAGCTAACAGCAAATGTCAAACACAAGAACTCAGTTGGAATGTAAGTACTTATAACTAGAAAGTTGCTGATATCAGAATGTCCCTATCTGTACACATTTTCCACAGACGTATATCATCAGCAGCTATTAGTTAAAAATACTATAATTATCTGTTCCCATTTATCTACCAAAGTTGTTGTTTGTTGCTCTAGCCACTTTTAGAAATAATATTTCTGCCCCCCCCCCCCCCCC
>VXAB01012030.1:531874-746046 GCA_013399175.1 Odontophorus gujanensis
AAAAAAAAAAAAAAAAAACAAAACCTAAAAAATTGAAGAGAAGTAGTAGTGATGCAAAACCAGAAATAGGATGTATTTTTAATAAATAACAAGGAGGTGCTCCTTGATGTCAGCAGAAATACTTCAGATTGACTAAAGAAGCTGAATTTCATTGCACAGGTTAACCTCAAGCCTGTTATCTTTCAACATTCAAGAACCCACACACCCTCCAGAGGCAAGAATTCCCCCTTCCCCATTTTCAGGGAGTAGCTTCTTTTGGGAAAAAATGAAAGAAAAATAGAACAGCAAAACACCAGAAGTCCAATAAATAGTTTCTCAATTCAGGGTATTTAAATATACATACAGCTTCCAAGCCTTGGAAAAAAGCTATCTACTCAATTTCCAACACTCCAATTTAGATTTTTTTTTTTTTAAACAGATGCTGCTAAATAAACCCACATGAAAACTCTAAAGCTTAAAAGAATATTGTGTGCTAACAAAAGATACTACTGTAGTCCAGCTACATACATTAAATCTGCAACGGGCAACAAACAGTAAGAAACCTGTTTTTGAATATTCATTAACTCATGTTAGCAGGCTCCCAATATCCCAGGAACAGGAAGCTCTGTTTTCTTCTTCCTAAAGCTGCTGATCCCTCTGTTTTTAAGTTGCACAGGCTCAGGAGGCATATGGGCAGACAGAGGCAGTTCCCCCAGACCCCGGAGGTGTTTCCTACATAGGAAACTTGCCTGACTGGGAGAGGGAGAGAGAGAAAAGAAGAAAAAGAAATAAGTAGATAGATGCTAGTAAGTGTTCTACTCTCCAGGCTCTCATCTGACATTCTTACAAGGCTGATGCTACAAAATTCAGAGGTCTGCTGAAGTAAAAAGCACCAGAATCAACCGGGAAAGCACAGAACTGCCTTAACCCAGCATCTTGGCCTCACATCTCTCCACTCATACCCTTGGAAGCAACATCCTGAAGCCTGTCTGCTTGTATGTTATAGCCCAGGATCTGCCAGCACAAAAGAGAAGGAAATAACACTCAGCATAACCGGTAGAAGATGAAAGCAACTGTCTCCTTTCCATGCTCTCATCTCCCATCGCAAATGTATGAACTCAGAAAGCAACGCAAACATCTCATTATGTATTAGTAAGCAGCACACAAGCATTACTATATTATCTTTAAGGCACGAAATATAAGGAAGCAAGATATTAGAATTTGTTTTTTAAAAGGATTACCTCAGTTAACCTCATTGAAAATGCTACTTGGAAAGAAAAGCCAGTTTGGATCAGGACAACTTTTCACAGACTGCTCTCCAACTTACTCTGCTGTGGGAAACCTGTCCTGCTTTCCTTCATTTTCAAAACAAGGAAAAATGGCATTACTCCATATGACAGACCAACAGCAACAGAGACTCTTCCGCCCAAACAATAACAGTGCCTGCTAGCAAACAGCCCCAGGGCATTCCCTAGGAAGCCACCCAACCCCCTGTGAGCCCCATCAGACTGAGAAGCACTCACCCACACCCTCACCCTCACCCACAGAAAGAAGGAAGGCTGACCTTGCTGCTCCTCAGCCATAGCCTGCAGCAGCCCTGAGCAGCACCTAAGAACAACCTTACCACAGGTGTTATAGCCCACAGCCAGGTGACTCCTCAGTGGCTGCTTTAAAGGAGCAGAGCTGTGAAGAGAAGGATAAAGGGGTTCTCAGATACCTTTTTTTTTTTTTTTCCTCATGTGTTTGTTTCTTTGTTTTTATTAAAGTAGCTAATCCAATAGTTAACAAGCTCATGAACTCTTCAGGTAAGATTTTCTGATGTCGATCAGTAAAGCAAAGCAGCTTTTTTAATAGCATCAGACCATCATCCTTTGTGCAGCACCCTGAATTACCAGTGTTTACAAGTCAAGGCTTTCTATCAGACAGCTTTTCCTATGTCCTGGGACCCCTGCGACTCTGCTGAGTTCATCACAGGGTCAGGGCCTAAATGAGATTCTGGATTGTATGAGTTGTTTTTTGTACTAAAGAGAACAGAACCGCCTGGCAATTGCTCTGAAAGACATGGCATCTGTGCTTGGTCCTGCTGTCTCTCTGTCTCTGCTCACCAACAGCAAAAATTAATACAAAACCAACTAAATACCAAGCAAGGTGAGCACAGTGTGCTGGTTGTTGTAAGGAATTGCCTTAGCAATCCTATTAGCATAGACAGGACAGTGTTTCTGCAATAAAATAAGAGCTGGTTGCTAAGTGACAACAACGTGTTTGTCTATCCTAACATTTACAAACTCAAAACTTAAAACTAAAAGGAAAAGATAGAAAGAGGAAAAGCACACACTGCTCTCAAAACAGAAAAGAATCTGGATGTCCATAAATAATCTAGGTTTTTATTATTATTGCCACTGTTTTTTCACATAGAAAAGGTTCAGCTAGTTTAGCTACAGCACTGTGAAATTCTAATATACTGACATACAAAAGGCAGTTAAAAGTAATACATAAGAAACCCACATGAAAGACTTGAAAAAGAAGCAATTACACAAGGAAATAATTAATGTTATAACTGATCAGCTTTAAGTGATATGAATGGCCAGTGTTCAGATGGCAAGTCTTTAGATGAATGCCTAAAATCCACTGTTTCCCCTAATCCTCTATTTCTCTCACGGTAGGGAGAAGCTGGACTCATCACAAAAGCCAACAGGTTTTTTAACTCCATAGTAACCAGCCCTAGCAATCCCTGTCCAAATTCCTGGGCTAGACAATACCAGTGCTTGTGCTTAGTGCCATGCTTTAGCAGTCAGGAATAAATCAGAAACCAGCTTTAGGAAATTTGGGCTATTGTTTATTTGAACAGCCCTTATTACGAGGAGATGTTTCTTCTAGCATTTACTTTCGTTCTTCTTTTGTTCTTTCACTTTTCTTTCCACTCTCTCCCTACTCCCTATATATATTTTTTTCACTCTGCACTTCGTGTTTACTGGTTATAACTTTCCCTGTACTCCCTCCCCCATTTGTATATTTCGTATACTTCAAATACTTCAGGTTTATAATAATTCCACAGAAGTACACTTTGCTGAAATGCCTGGCTTGACCGTGACACACTCACATAGTGGAACACAGAGTGTAGCAGCTTACTTGAATGAACTGAGTTGTAGATCTCAGTCCTCTTCCAAGTTAACAAGGACTGCTTTGGAGAGCAATACCCCAGATAACTCCCAAACTGATATCCAGAGGGTAAAGTGAAAGTGGGTCCTAATTCTCTTTCCACTTTTTGGGGGGCTATAAACAGTTGACATGCATAGAAAACAATTTGAATACACAGAGGTGAAAATTGTGTAACACTGAAAATCGTAGAATCACAGTGCCATGGAACCATAAGATGCCTTGGGTGGAAGGGTCCTTAAAGATAATCTAGTTCCACATTTGTAATTATAAAGGAAAAGTATTTTCTTTCAGTTTTCACAGTCTGATGTTTTATCTGAATTGGAAATTGCATTTGATTTCTGTCTTTTCCTTTTTTTTTTTTTTTTCCTCCATTTTCTAAGTTATTACTGTGTCTGCATCTGCTGAAACTGGGGGTGGAGAGAGGGAGAAGTGTGATTTACACTGGTGGAGCTTGCTGCTGAATTCACTGGTGTTACTGCTGTGAGGTAAAGCTAAGCTTACATATATGCCTCATGGCTAGGACTGACTGTGAGTATATGCCCCAAGTCTGGGATTTTTCCATTAACCATTTAGATCTGCTGATATTTTCTATCACTCCAGGTCTTTTTCTTCAGAACATACAGATCCTTTTTTTATCACATCTTTATAACAAATACAACTTTTCTATCTAATTATCTATATTCAATGTTTCTTTCAACCTTTTAGTTTCTGTTGCTTCTGTTTTCAAGCATTTAACTGCTTTCTCACTTCTGCTCTTCATTTTTGTTCTGTTTTGAAATCCTTTTCTGTAGGCTTCATTCTAATTCTGTTCTTCTGTTCCAGATATTAGCACATTTATTCTTGATTTTCAAGTGACAATAGAAGTGATTAATTTCATGCAATTATTTGTCATAACCAAGTTGATAAAAAGGAGCCTTACGAGTAAGGATCATCTGTGAAAACTCATGCTAAACATAAAGTTATCTCTTTTCTGCTGCAATCCACCAGATTATTGAAGGGTGTTGTTGGGAGGATGGAGAAAAGGGTATGGCTGTCATAAAAGCAGAACATTTCTTCCTGAAATCAAGAACCATACAGTTGCTGTTGGTGGCAGTGGCTCTTTCATAACTAATCATGTCTTACGCAGATCCAAATGCCAGGCTTGGAGTTTTGAGTGATCTGTGAGATTATGGAGAAGGTCTATTTATGTATTTATTTATTTTTTCCCCGTTGCAACTTTGATATTACTGAAGATCATCTATACTAAGAAAAATGAGATCAGTATTTACTTCTTCTAAAGTCTGGAATCAGAGATTCTCTTCTCTGTTTCTAATTTCTCAGGTCTATGGGGAAGACAATAGCTCTAGGCTGATAATTTTATGCATTCATATTTTATGACAAATGTAAGTATGAAAGGGATAAAAACGAAACTCTAAAAACCAGCTTCTTCCTTCTACTGTTGGAGCAAAATAATGCCACAAAGACAGCAAACCTCCTGTCAACTTGTCTGGGACCGTACTACTTACTGAAGAGGTCTTCAGTCACTCTGGAAACCAGATTACTGAAAACATGCTGAAAATTTTGGCTGCTAGATTTGTTCAGGAGAACAAGAGATTCTCAGATTTCTTAACTTTTAGATCAGAAGAATCGTGTGGATCTCCATGGATACCAGATCAGTCTGAGAGCATCCTGGAAGCTTTCTGGTAGCCATTTTGGAAAGTTTCATATACAAACTGCATAGCCATGCAGACTTGCCAATGAGGCCCAGGCTGTATATATGTGACCATCAGTCAAAAGGGAGGACATGTTGCTGCACCACCTTACTATTTCACCTTGTTAAACTTGCTGGTGGCAGGGTTAAAGGTCATCAAGATGGCCCATTAGTGTCTTGTGACCTGGCAGTCATGGTCTTGTCTACATCTTTGTGAAATATGAACATGTAGCATGCAACTATTTCACTATGGGGAAGTAGAGAAGTGGTGATGCCATCAAAGGGCAGGCGCCAAGGATGTGTCTGCATTCAGGATCATCTTTGGATCTGTACAGAGGCACAGAGGATACAAAATGATTACCTCTTCAGAAGGCTCAGCACTTGGGTGCACCATCCGTCCTAGATCCCACGTTCCTCACACATGCCTTCCTTTGTGCTATGTGCTCTATGTGTTCTTGTTTCTGTCGCTACAAATTACCCTCAGGTCCACTTCTTGAATAAGGAATTTTATTTCTCTTTTCAGTTGTACCTTCAACACATCTTGGATGGTCCACGCTACGTCTGAAGAGACATATTACCTGCAAAGAGGGTGGAGAGAGAGGTACAAATGCTAAGAAATGCTACATATTACACAATATACAATGCTAAAGCTACTTAGCCAGCCCACATGCGATAGAAATATATACATATTAAGATGAGAAAATGTAATTTTTTTGAGGTTTGATCTTAGCCCTGTAAATAATTACAAATGGAAAGTCACTTAATGTGTTAGTGTTAGAAAAATGGGCATTAAAAGACTTACCTAGGGTCACAGCTGAGGTCTAGTAACAGAGACAGCACTTAATAATTTAACTGATAGATTTTGTCTTGAACAGTAGTACAAGAGCTTATTGTTCCAGCAGCTGCAGTGCTTGAGAAGTGACAAAATGGGATGCGTGATCACTCCTGGGTCACAGCTTAGTTTATTAGTCTATGGGATCAACTATGCTGTGCTTTGCAGAACAGGCAGGGTGAATGTCATGGGCTGAGCTGGCCCATAAACCGTTGACAGTGAAGTGAAAGAAGGTGGTACTCAGAACGTCCACACCCATTCCTACCTGATTCTTCTAATACAGAGGGAGAGATGGCAGCTGGCAGTGGGAGGTAAAGTTACCAAGCATTGCTTCAAATCACTGCAGTAAGTTTGGACTTAGGCTTCCAGATGTGTGGTTCAGTTAAAGAACTACGCTCCCTCTCAGGTTCCAAGTCTGGCTGAACTAGCTTACACTGGCAGTAACTATACCTCTCCAGACAGTGATGAGGTACACAGCAACACCAGTACAAGTTGCTGTGTCACAGGAGCATGTATGAAACTGAGAAAATATATGCTCTGATTATATACTTCAGTGAGCAATTCTTAGAAAATAACTTAACTCACACTGTAAGGGATACCACCTTTAGATTTATTAACATTTAACCTATTCCTGATGATAAACCAAGGTGCTAATGACATAAAACTGGGAGGAGGTCACCAGTATAGGGTTTGCTGATCCTCAGTTTAAGGTGAATTATTAAACTTTCCACTTGGTTAATTTCAGTTAGCAGCTGAACTTAAAGTTAAAACTTGTGCATATGTTAGCGGCTCATTTTCACTGTCCTGCATGATCTTAGCCATAACTTCCTGAAGTGAGCAGGTTTGATCACAGCTGGCCTAATGTTGCAAATCTTTACATTTTGAAGTAATCCTACACACCAATGGTCACTATGCCTGCTCAGTAACAGTGGCTTAGGCAGTTGTCTCTCCCTGCATTCTGTGCAAGTATTTATGTGGCTATTCAGCAAATGAGAACTCATCTCATGGAGATATAACCCATTAGTATTTTGTTATTTGTTTTTCCTGGGTATATTTTTCAGGTTGCTTGTCGTTTCCCTGGTGTGGTTCACTGCAGTTCCCTGTAACTGCTGAAGTGATGCAACAGTGAATGTCCAATTCTAAGATGATTTAAATGGCTTTATCAGGATATTTAAGTGCCTCTTACTGTTAAGTCTCCATTATTTCCACAAGATATCTTCTGTATCTTGTAGAAACAGTTTAATCTTTTGCAGTTTCCCTTGCTCTTCAGGGCTCTGTACTGTAATAACTACTTGTCATGCTGTCCCAAAAGCCTAATGTCTTTACTGTGTCTTCCTTTGCAATCATGCACCTCTACCTTGCAGGTACCAACTAGCCGTATCACTTCAATGGTCCAAATGCTTTAACACAATAACATAATTAATTTGTTCGAAGGCAATTGCCACACTATGTTTCAGAGCTCAAAAAGGTTAATATGTCCAATATACCTTTTTTTTTTCCTAGTCTAATAAATGATGATGCCTCACCTTTCAAGCCCTACATTTGCTTCTGTAGTGGATCTCTATGAACAGAGCATGACTGAAGTTAGCTCAGAATGGTAGGCGCCTGAGTTAGAAGAAAGCAAGCCAGTGATGGATAAAAAGCTCCTTCCACCCACTGATGGACAATTGTGTCCAAAGTCCCAGGGCAGGGCTTGGTGGCAGGTGTGAGATACCTCAGCCCTGGTCAATTATTCTTATGCTGTCCCTTCTGCTTCTGTGGCCTGGCTACCACAACAACAAATAGTTATTTTTTTATCTGAGTCTGTTTCCTACTTGGGGCCTATGATGGCCATGCCCTGGCTCATAGCAGAGTGCATCGTCCTGAGCAGGTGCTGCCTCTGCATGCCCTAGCACAGTGCCACTGAAAGTTTCTGGCCAACCCTAAGCATCTGTTATTTCTCTCTGCTTGAGCTACTGTGTCTAAGCAGCTCTGTAGACAAAGGCATTTTATTTCTAGATTTATGATATATCTGAATAGCTACAATGACAAGATTAAAAAGTGGAAAAGCAGTTTTCCTGTTCCCTAGGATGAAGAATACAGCAAAATGTCAACTCTTCCTGGTAAAATTGGCTGAACTTCAGCTTTTGACAATATTTCAGTCTATTGTGGTATGACTGTTTTACATTCATAGCCAGCATGCAAAGTCTCTGAGCACAGATTAGATTTTCATTAATATAGTTATATATCTTTTGGCCACAGTGCATCTAACTCCTGCTACTCACAAGGGAATCAAATAGGAGTTCAATTTCTTTCTTATGCTAGAGGTAGAGATAATATTCATTGGAAGTGTCTTAGTTCTGCTCTGTTTTTTCCCCCTTTTACAGAACCAAAGGATATTTTTATTTTGAACTCTCTTTCATCTTTCAATTTTAAGTCTATACAGAAATGTTTACAAAACATTCTGTGCAGTAAGTACCTCTAGTTAGGTTGGAGTTAACATCATTTAAATATGGAAATGAAGTTAATCCCTGCAAAGTTAAGGCTTATTTTTAAGTAATAAGAAAATGTCAGGCATCTGGAACAATTGAACTAATCTTGCAGTCAGCCTTCTGAATAAATAAATAAATAAAATAAAGACAATTGCTGATATGAATGAGCATCGAGTGATTCTTATTCTACAAAATTAGCCTTAATCCTGTGCCAGTTGTGTCAGCAGAGATGAATAAATTGTGAATCAAATTAAAAACAATCCCAGGGACCTCAGCCTTATTCCCACCAAGATTCTGAAGCTGGCATGAGCAGGTAGAGGGTCAGACTTGTCAAGTGAAATCCTAAACACATTAAGTTACTGTGACTTGTTACTGTTTTCTCCCTTACTCTCCTACTGTGGACTTAAAAAAAATGCTATATCTGTTCTCAGTACATCATCTTCACAAGCAGATGGTCTAGATTTTTTTTTTTTTATAAATGAAAGCTTGCATTCTGAAGAAAACAGAACAATTTTAAGTGCTTAAATTGATGGGCTTTCTCATATTCATTTTGGTTTTGATTAATACTAACCCCGCAAGTACAGCAATATCTCCCTGCCTAAATAATCTTACCAAAAGCACTAAAAGAAAGTAGTTCTACTGCTTATACACTCGGAAGATTTTGCTAAGTATTAAAATCATGTCTCACCTCAATCAAGTGTCATGTATGACCATTTAGATATGTAACCTTAGTTCTTTCTCTGAAAGCTGTGTTGTGGCTGATAGCTTTGCAAAATAAACATCAGGCCTATTTACACAAGCTATGGCCTTAACATCCTTAAATTGAATGTTATCATTTAACAAACAATAAAATAAGAACTTTTAAGAAATATTGTATTCGAAGTATTGATAGTGCAAACATAATTCCAGTGTTCGATATGCTTATTTGACTGTCCAAATATCAGCCAGAAACCCATGATTTTTTTCTCACATATCTCTATTTTTACATAGCTTCTGGAGGACTGCATTATTAGAAGGCCTCCTTTAAATATTAAACTACAATCAAAGAATGTCCATTTCCTGTAAGAACACAAAACCAAGCCTCCTAGGTCAGATCAAAGGACCTTGTCCTTGTGTATCTGTCTTGGCAGCGAACGAGGTAAATGACTATCTTGAATAGTCTTCCTCAGCCTCCTACAAATGGCTCACAGACTTCCTGAACTATGGGCATGAATGTATTCCCATATATTCATATATTCATGGATTTTTTTCTTCCTAACTAGTTAATTCATTGAATTAATAATATTTTATCTGAGGATGTTTTGGTAGGGTATTGAAACATGTGAAAGAATTTATAAAAATTAAAAAAAGAAATGAAAATCAGTGTTTGTGTTCATCCAGGGCCACCAATGCCATCATTTTTTCTCCTGTAGTTCCACTGATGAAGTCTTGCTGCCTTGAAAGTCATGTCTCCTCCTACTGCTGACTGGCACCTTCTAGGCTCCAGGGGAATGGAGGCATCTTGGATATGGAAACCAAGGTCTTCAGTGGAGGAAGGAGGTTTCTTTCATCAGTACAGGGCCCTTGAACTTGGCTCAGTGTTCAGTGGCAAGCCACTGATGAGCATGGAGCATGGGGAGAAGTACTCATGGCAACCTGTGTTGCTAGGCAGATGGATTATTTATTGTGTTTTGTTCCTGCCATAGTGTTCTCAGAGATCCTGGCTCCATTTCTAGATAGAATCAATGGTAATAGAGTCTGAAGGTTAAAATATGTGGATCTCTAGGGCCATTTCGGCCCCTGGGAAGGATGGGGAACAGCAACCTTGCACTTACATATAAAAGTGAGAGTTTTCTCCTGCTGCAACTCTTCAGGTATAGTCCCAGGGGCTAAGCACTGCCAGTAGTTTCTTGCCATTGAGGAATATTGCTGAGAAGTGCACATTCAGACATTTTTCCCCAAATTTAACTTTGCTGAAACTGGACAGGAGCATCTAATGATCCACTGATCATAGCTGTATGTAAGCAGCAAGAGGTATTTGTCAGGACAGTACTGAAAAGATTTCAGATGCTGCCATTACAAGCAGATTTTGAACCTATATTTCCCTTCTTTCTGAGTTTTACTTACAGACTTAGCAAAAAATGAAGCGTACTACCTCTAAAGGAACAATTTACCCTTGCTACCTTAGACCTTACTTCTCTCTCACCTCTAATTGCATGATTCAACTTCCTGCTTGTGCCAGTTCAGATGCTTGCCAAATTTCTTATCATGGTAGAGTTCTATTCACTTTATGATGGATTGTTTTTTTCTACTACTTCAGTGACTTATACCTGCTCTCAAGAAATGGTACAGCCAGCATGAGGTAGGAGGTTGTATAGCCAGTAGTAAGGAAGGAAGGACAAAAACTGAAGAAACAGCTGGATCCTCTGCTTTTTCAGCATCAGTGAGCTCTCCATGTCCCACGGAATCGTATCTTCTGATGTAGTATTTAAAAGATCAGATTTTGGGCAAACGTGGGTAAAGAAGCCAGAAGAGAAACTGCAAGGAACAAGGTAGCTGTTCTTAGTGTAATTGAAAATTTGAAGGGAGGTACAGCTTAGACAAGGCAAGGCATGATGGAGCTCTTTACTCGTTTTTATTGGCTTGCTGTGTATAGTTTGGGTGAGCAGGTGTGTTTAGATAATACTCTGTTTTGAAGAGTCTGTTTCCAAATCACTCAAATAAGCACTTGATCCCAGAGAAAGAGTAGAATGGCAAAGCCAAATGTGGTTGGGTCGTTCATATTGCATGAGTGAAAAATGGTTCTGCAACACAGAAACACCTTCTGATTGGTAGGGCTGTATACTTATAGCTACAAAGGAGTTAAAGGCAGACTCCCGTCACAGAATCACAGCTATTAATTACTTTATCTGTGAAGGGCAAATAAATACACTTATTTATGTCTTCAGTTTCACGGTCCAAAGGACCGACAGGGAGTTCCATAGTGCAGGGCATCAGTAAGTGGTCAGAGCAAAGATGTGCCCACACGCTGCAGTCCTGAAATCATGGAGGCAATGATTTATGGGACATTACTGTAATTCCTTGAATTACTCTATCTTCTATGTCACTTCTCCCATTTTAGAGATTCTTCTATGCTAAGCAAAATTTCTGAACGTATGCGTGGAAAATGAACAAAACGTGGAATAAGCCTCTGATAACTAAGAGGAATATATGTAATTAAAATAGTTACAGAGGCAAGGGTACCTTACCTCTATTAGATATCAGTGGATTCAGGCTTTATATCAACAATGCTTGTTCCTTACATATTTTTCCCTGAGATAATTTTTTGACATTTTTAAAATGAAAAATTACAAGTTTAAAAGGGTATGTTCTCTTCAGAGGAGCTCTTTAAGGATTTTGCATGCAGCAGCTGATATTTCAAGCTGTTGAATTATTAGTCTTGGGTTTCCTTTTGTACTTGCCTGTGCCAAAATGCGATTAGTTGTTTCAGCCCACTCATACCCTTGGTTTGAGATGTCTGTACATTAAGTTAGAAGGGAAGCAGTCATGTAGTTCAGGTCCAATATTTGATCTGCATTATAAGTTAACATTTCTTTCCTACATGTTGCCAGGAGACTTTAAAATGGTGAGTTCTCATTTTGAAGTGCTTTCTCATTCTGTATTTTCTTCTGTTCCTGGAGAAAGACAAGACACCAAAACCCTGTATGTCAGAAACTAGGGGAAGAAAGGGAAACAGGTGCTGACATTTGGCTGCAAAGTATTCAAAGCAAAAGGAAACTCCAGGCTGGAGCAGGTGATGCAGACTTACAGTAATTGCCCTGAGTAAAATCTCAATAACACGGACAAGAGATTGTGAAATAATGTTTGCTGAAATTAGTAATATCTGAGGGTGAGAAAATATTTTGGACCTAGTCTAATGGTGCCAAACTTACAGAAGAAAATATCCAGGATTTGACCAGTACTATTATATACCCAGAATAATTCTCTCCCAAAAGAGCTATTGTAGCAGCTAATGAGGGCCTGAGTCAGCTGCTACAATAGGTCTAAGTGTGTTAAACACAACATGTTGTATCTGCTGCAGACTTCACAATTTCCCCTTTCTTTCTGGATTTTACACATTATTGTTTAGTTACCATAACTCTTGGAGGAAACTGAGATAAGTGTCTGTCAAATACAGTGTGTGAGGAAAGCCAAGCCCAAATACTGGCGAGACTTTCCAGTGGGAAGATGTTAAAAGTGTCCGTAGTGGAATGACTGTCTTACCATTTCATGTTCACAATGGCTCAGAGAACTCAGAAACTGCTGTAGAAACACAAGATTCTCAAATTTCCACATTAAGCAATATGTATTTAAAAGACGAATGTTGCCTCTATCTGAATGACTGGAAGAGCATTTTTAAGCATTTATTAGGGGAACCTGGTAAACACTTTGAATTAACTCAGCATTTGTAGAATAGCTCTGAATGTCCTGGGATGGATCAGGTGATCTGGAAAATGACATAAGTAATCTAATCTTTGGACACAATACTGAAGAACATGAAATTTCACACTGAGTGGAAGAGAGAAATAATAAGAAAGCTCTGTGCTTGTCAAACAATGTATTTTGCTCTTCAGTTTCAAACAGTTGGCTGATCTACCACAACAGATCAACAGCCGGAAAAGACGAAGCTTTTGTGTTTGGAGACATCGAGGGAACAAGAACCTGGACTCCATTGCAGTGAAAGATAATGGCCTTTCCTTCTGCTTCTGCTGCATTGCCTAGATTTGGCTTTTGCACTATTCTCACTAAAGCTTCTGTTACCTGCTTGAGAGGAAACAAATCCATGTTAGTCATGCAGTCAAAACAGGTACTTTGAACTATTTGGTTACTTTAATAAACTGCTCAAGTCTATAGGTAACCATTCAGAGGGATCAGCTTTGTTAGAGAGCAAACCCTGCTTTCCCAGCAGAGTAACATTGTACGTTCTCTTGGGTATATACTATATCCTCTTTACTCTGAGCTAGGTTCAATGAAAGCAGAAATAAGTGGCTGAAAGGCACTGTAGATTGCTATTTCCTTATAAGAAAGTGATTTTCTAGAGCAAATAAGTCCTATTTCCATTCAATACTGGTGGGATTTTTTTTTTTTGTATTCCAGGCTTCCATGAATACGGAACATACTGTTCGAGAAGTGTATGTGAGCATGTGAGGAGGCATTATCCAAATAAGCTCTGCAGTATTTTAACACTTTACAAATAATTCCTACCGTGGGGAGGACAGTGCTTTAGTTCTAGGAATTTCCTCAAAAAATTAGCTCCTATGGATATATGGTTGCATCTTGTTGGAATGTTCATATCTGTATTTTCTCTACTTCCACAATCATTTTGTCAGATGAGCTGCACATTGCAAGTACGTCTGCTAAAATACATACAGCTATATTTAAACTGTTTTATTTAATATCACCGAGAATATTTTAGCTGCTGCAGAGTGACGATATTTAGAATAAAATGTTCTTTCGCTTTCTAAAGCTCAGATGCAGGAATCTGCAATTGCTGGGAAGACTGTTTAAAAAAAAAAACAAAAAACAAAACAAAACAAAAAAAAAACAAGAAAGAAACGAAAAAAGAAAAAGAAGCCCAGAAGAAAAAAAGGAGCCCAGGAGAGCTAGCGCGGTGGCGGGAGGGGAGGGCCCGCTGTGCCTCCGCTCCCTGCGTCGCCCCGGCGACGGCTCAGGGCCCGGCCATGGCGGAGGAAGGGAACGGTGGGGGTAAGGCCGGGCAGGCTCACCCTGCGGGACGGGGCGGGCAGCGGGGCCCAGCCCCGGGTGACGGCGAGGGGCGGTGCCAGCCCTCCGCGTTGGAAAAGCGATCCGTGCTGCCGGTGGCACCGGGGCTTATTTTTAGAGGCGGGCGTGTTCTGCTTCAGGAAGCGCTGCCAGAAAAGTGTGGTTTAAAGGCGAAAGATAAATCCTCCCGCAAGGGTGTCCGAGTGTCACTTCCAGAAGTGTACTTTCTGTACAGCCATCCTTTGTGTAAATGAACGCACACGTACGTGGTAGTGCATCGGACATGGCAAACGTTGTAATAGAAATAATGTAAAGAGTTGATTATTTCGTATTAACGAGTAAAAGCAGTATCACCTACAGAAAGGCCTTGAGTAAATAGTAGTTGTGAGTAATGCTGAATGAGGAGCTTGGTATTGGTAGAAGTATTTCGAGAACCATTTGGATGCAGTGCATACATTCAGAGTTGTGACCTATGTCACAGCAGAGAGGTCTGTTCTGACTAAGTTCTTTTCATTTATATTTAGTCTTGAAAAAGTGTGTTTCCTTCATCATTCCATTTTTAGCAATGAAGGTGAGGCATGGTGCTGGCAGAGGTAGCTGGAGATTGAAGGATAAGGGATAAGGGTTTGGAAATGTCTCTTCTTTGGAGAAGAGGCAGACTGGTGTACTGGGAAGCTCTGGTTCCATATGTATTTTGGGCAGCTGCTCTTATGATAGTGAGCTTTTGTGCCATTTGTTTAATCTGCTGCCAGAAACACTCAGAGAAGGAAGGTTTAGTGTTTTATTTATTATTATTTTGTGTGTGTGTGTGTGTTTTGCATTTTGATTGCTTCATTAGTAGCTTTTAATGCTTTTTTTTTTTCTTTTTTTTTTTTAGTTCTAATTTAATTTTAAAGACGTTGAAGCACCATATTCCTGAAGGCATTCTCCTTTTGTTGATTATTTTTAAGTCCTTCAGGTATTTTATCATCCTGTAAGGATCTGTTCACAGGAGACCTTCACATGTTGTCTTCCAGTGGAAAACTGTGCTGTCATGAATTCCATTCCTGGCCCTTTCTGACGAATCTTGGTAAGGTGGCATGCTGGGCTTTGGTTTCCTGTCTGTAGGAAGAATACTTGTATCTCATGAATAGTGTGAGTACAAGGAATCTAGCTTCCCTTTGGTCACACATGAGAATTGTACACTCTTACTGAGCAGTTGAGTTGCTTATTGCCTTATAAAGGCATCTCATCACTGAGGCAAACTAACAGTCAGTGTTTCATTGAAGTGTAGAAGCATCCCATAAGAGGAGGTGGCTTATCTCCATGTCAGAGTTGCTCTTAGAAGTCCTCCAGATAGTGGTTAGGGGGTTAATTAGAATTCTTGAATGCTGGAGTCACACAGCAAATATGTGTCTGATAAGCATTACACATAAACACAAACTGCAGCTTTTACTTTATTATGCCTCAAACAGAAGAATAGCATTAGTTGTATTGTCAAATAGTTAGTCTTTAGGGTATTCCCCTTGGTCCTTGGTAGAACTATAATTCCACCTGCTTTTGTGGTGAAAGTTTCCCTTAGGCCTGATTATTTTCAAATTTAATCTTCTTTAAAGTTAAAATGCCTACTTAAATGTTTAACAGATGTACTGGATGTACACAAGAAAAAACAGTGAAAGACCAAGGCCTGCAGCCTCTTTTGCACGATATTGTTAGCATGTTACACTCTAGCTTACATAATTGTGAATAAAATCTTGCGTGTGTATGAGTGTTAATATTGTGCCTGTGGAGGTGTATGTTTTATGCATGAATTTAAATTCCTAGATTTGTGCTTTCAGAGTTGTTTGATGCGTTTACTCCTTTATACCCATCTGATTACATTAGTCTGCTTCATCTTTCTCTTCTGCATATTCGCCCATATCTTTCTTCCCACCATTCTATTTCTTTCCCCTTTTTTGCTACTTAATTTAATCTGTCTGTTCTTCCATTTGTTCTCAGGTACTTTCTTTGTAATTTGACAGAATGTATTAGATTTTCTAAGCTTTTGTATCTCTGATCTCAATGCTGATGTTACTAGAAAGTAAAATGTCAGACCAGTAGTGCATGAAGTAAAACTAGATGGAAGACAAGACATATTTTTCTCCAGCTGGAATGTAAGAAATTATGTGGAAGTACATAAAAGAGAGAACGTTCTGTGTGACTTTATCATTATGGTAATGTTGTGTATGTGATCAGTAGGAGAGTTTTACACAAACCATATTCTTTGTGCTAGTTAGCACGTGTTTAAAATGCAATTAATAAGTCATGAATTTGAATCCAAAAGGAAGTAGATAAAGTATTCTGAGCTTCTGTTGCACACCTTTGCACCCATATAGAACTGGATAACTGATTCTGGGTGACAAAGGTCTTCAGAAACGTACCCAATTTTGATGTGAAGACTTAAGCAGATGGATAATAGCCATTCTGTGATGATGGTTTTCTCTGGTAAATAGTAGTGGTTCTGGGGAATTTAATTCAAAGCTGCAGTACGTAATTAGTCTTCACAGATCTTTCCCCCACTTGTGAAAAACTCGCAATGAGATTGTTAGTGTAGGTAGGAAAGAATTTTTACCCCTTTTAGATTCTTATGTAAATACAGTACCAATGCGTTCAGCCATACAGTCACCTGCTCTTTAGCTGCCCTGCTTTCCCACCTGACATGTTGTTGAAACCAGAGATGCACTGCAGTTTGCCTCTGTTAAGAAGAAGCTGCATATCTCATGTAACCATTACCTTCTTGTGAATAAGCAGAGTTCCCGCTGCTTCATTTGCCCCTCTGAGTCTTCCTACATCTGTGAGTGGGATCTCAGCATTCTCCACATCACCTTGGTCTGCTCGGAGTCTGTATTCATTACAGAGATTAAAAATGCTCTGTTGCAGTTCACTGTATTTCAGTCATGAGTCCAACATTAGCAAGCCTAGTGGCTGCTGCGAGCACTGTAGGCAGTTGTAACCATTAATTGTGCTCACAGCTCCCTTAACTAACAGAAGAGTTTCAAAGCTGATGCAGCCAAGTGCTTAAGCTGTGTACAGCTTTGGGGAATCCCACTGAAAGAGATAATATGATGTTAAGCATGTGAGTCCATTTAAGTATCTTGTTGTACTGAGGATTTTAAATTGTTTTTTTGGGGTTAAGCATCAGCATATGAAAGTACAAAAACTATAAATTAAACATTTGAGATAAACCATCAGGCTGAAGTAGTTCATCAGGCAAATTATCTCTAATTGTAAAAGTGGCAGTGTTTCTTTTGAAGCAGAAAAAAAATACACCATTAGCATAAGTTGTTAAAATAAGTAGCTTTTGTGGTGCTCAAGCAAAAAATATTTCAGCTGTAGAAGAAAACCTGAATATATGAGATCTCTTAGAATATCAGTGTGTAGTCTTACCACTTGAGGATTTAGAGATGAATACTACTTCCTCTTGTTGACACTGCTGTGAGAAATTGTTTGAGAAGGAAAGTTTATATCTTTTATTAGGTTGTAATGTGCTTTAACATGTGCCTTGACATCAGTTTGACTTATGTTTTAATATTTGTACTTGAGACTGAAACAAAGAATAAATTGTGCTCATCTTTTATAGATAAGCACAGGCTGTAGATGTCTGATCCTCTTGGCTATAGTCCTGCAGTAGAAGTTATCTCAAATGCATGTGGAAGAGGTAGTTGCAGATTGGCAGATTTCTTGTTTCCATGGCATATAAAATTGCAGAAGCTCTTCAGTGTGGCTGTACTTCTAACTGACTTACCGACTACAAAATTAGCTGGTTTGAAGAAAGGCTTTAAACTTTTTTTTGTCTTTTAAACAATGCCAACCAGCAGATACACAGCACTGACAGGGAGCTGGAGAACACCCACAAATTCTCTCTCCAACAATAGTTAACATGTTGTTAAGAATTTCCATGTCTTCCATTCCATTCCATGTCAGAACAACATGCTAATTGTTCTGAGATTCGAGGGGGGTTATTTATTTATTTATTTGCAACTCATCTTCATCTGGGAGAGCAGATGCTGCTTCTTTGCTATCGGTGGTGGGATTTGGCAGGGTGAGGGTGGAGGGCAGTAACTGTGGCTGTGATGTGAGCCTGCAGCAACCTGCTGCAGCACGAAGGGCAGGGGCACCCCAAACCCAAACCTGGCCACCGAGGGTTTTGAGGTTTTGGACTGCGTATTTGTCCCATGGGATAATTTATAAATGGCCTTTAACTGTAAATGTCAATCTTTAAAAGTAAATACAGATTCCAGCAATACCTCCTGCTCGATGTTACATAGGTGTGGGTTGTACGTGGAAGTCCTGCAGATGTGAGGTTGGACAGGATTTCCTTGAGTCCATCCTGCTGCTGCATGCAACCATCGCTTTCAAAAACTTATCAGATTTGAAGTTTCTTTGAAGAAATTCAGATTTCCATTCGGAAATGTGGAAAGGGTTTTTGTGCTGCAGGTTTAACTTGGCAGGAGGTTCTGGACCTGGACTTTGTTGCTGATGGTTAAGTTAAAATGAGATGTGAGTTCTGAAATTTATTCATGGGCAGCATGTGTTCTCTTTTATCTATCTGTCTGTCTGTCTGTCTGTCTATTTACTGGTGCTTGCTAGCCTTATTCTTTAGCTTAGTCTGCCTCAAATGGTTATAGGAATGTCTTATCTCGTATTGACAATAAATGTAAATGTCTTCAATTTTTCAGCTAAAATGCTGTTCAATTTCTGACTATTACCCTTATGCAAACAAAAAGAAAATTGAAGGTTCATGTGCATTCATGATACGTAATGAAAGTGGTTTAGCCCTGCAAGTGATGCTTTCAAGACAGCTCCTTAAAAAGCAAGGTGCTGCAACAAGCCCCAGTGATCCTTTACTGTTTTATTTCTCTTTGAAACCTCTTTGGTTGGTCCAAGTCCTCAGGCCAGAGCAGTGCAGATAGAATAGCAACCAGTATAGAAGCTGTATTTTTGTCAGCCCATTTAAGACCCTTTCAGGCAACGTCAAGGACTTGTGATATGTTATATAGTGGCAGTGTGTATTAGAAGTCATACTGAAAAGCTCTCCTTCTCCCATTATATTTTAGACAATTACATGTCTTTCAAATGAAGAAAGTTTATAAACTGCTGTATTCTAGCATGGCTATTGCCCTGCTGTAGTTAAACTTCGTACTACTTTATGTTTGTAATAAATTACTTCTAAAAGCTCTAATACCCACTTTATGCTGATCTCTGATTGATGACCACTCCATCACCCAGTGGCAGTTTAGTGAGCATACCACATTTACGAGGCACTCTGTGCTGACACATGTTTGGGCAGATGTATGTGAGTGCTGTTGGTGAGTAGTCAGCGTGTGCCCCACCGGGGCCATCCCCAGTGCTCAGCAGCACGACCCGTGTCTCAGGCTGCTTTACTGCCTTTTGGGCAGCATGGGGGAGTGTGTAAGTCTGTGAGTGCTGGAGTTGCCCCTTGTGGCTGTGTAGAGTCAGGAGAAATGGAGGCTCTGCCTTTGGAGAGCACACATCACAGCAGCACTGCCTGCTTTCTGGCCCTGTAGTAGCTTGTGTTAGCTCTTACCTTTCAGCAGCGCTGAAGGTGTAGCACAACTCCTAGTGTTGCCAGGAGTGCTATATATCCTTGCAGGGCAGTTTGCCACTGGTGATGAAAGAGAATATAAGTACGGGCTAGACATAACTCTTTCATTCGCTCCCAGGTGTAGCTGGGATGAAAGATACGGAACAAATTGCAGCAGTGGAGATTACAGTTTTTGCCAGCTCTGAGCTGCAGTGGGAGTGCTGACTGGTACGACTGCCAGAGTTGGGAATTTAAGGATGCGCAGGACATCACTAATGGAGATTTATGCTGAGCTTATCTCTGCCTGATGAAAAGGGAGACTGCACAAAGCTGGTATTGACTTCAAAGAAAGCGTAGCAATTATTTTTTGCAGGCTAGTGTGCTGTCATTTCTTTCAGTTCACTCTAGGAAGGATAACATTAAGACTTTCCTCAAGAGAAGTAGAATTGTGTATTACTCATGAATCACATGTGTACAGGAGGCAATGCACATCTATGCAAAGGTATTTCTTGGTCTCGGTGTCTGGAAGTGATCTCCACATCCTCTGCTCAGCAAACAAGGAAGATTTTTATATTGAAAGGGAACGATTTTCCCCAGTTGTTGTGCAGATCACTATGGCAAAGCGTGTTGCTTCATTGCCTTCAGTGCCACTTGTACACAGTGACAGGTATTTGGCAACTTGTCTGCAGACACCAGCTAGCAGAAGGAGAGCTTTACTCCTAGAGCTAGACCTGTGCAAATGGTTAGGGTGAGCAGTATTACTCAGGGCTTGTGTTTTTTTAACACACACACAGTGCTTGTCTTCATGAAAGCAAACTCAACTACCACTTGAGTAGCTGCAGAATAGATGATGTGCTTGGCTGGCTGAAATTCGGGTCAGAACTGAGAGCTGTTAGGTCCAATTTGGACATGTGTTTCTTCTTGAGAATCCTTATTGGTGCTGCTGCCAGAATAATAATGTACAACTGTTGTGAACATCCAGCTGAAGGTCTGGGAGCTGCAGGCAGCAAACAAGGCTGACTGCTGGAGGAGATAGGTGAGGCCAAATCCTGGAAACTATATCTGAATACTTCATTCTGTGTCCTGATCACTATTCTGAAAATGCCACAGCAGCTCCTGACATAAACCACTTGACATCTTATCAAATGAAAATACATGTCATTATGATCCAGGACATAGAAACCTTTTGTGTGATGTAAGGCACTGGCACTGTGCAGGCACTTAAAAGCACTGTAAGTGTCTCGCTTCAGAGTTCTGTGAACTGTCTCGCTCAATCCTTCCCTTCAAGAAATGCAAAAAGACAAAATAGTTATGAAGCGAAACAGAATTTTAACACGACAAAATATGAGGAAGAAAAGGAAGGAAAGTGGCTTTTTTGCAAGGGCTGCAACAACAAATACACGAAATGTGGGAGAACAGACTTGTGTGAAAGCTGGAGAAACCATTAAGGTCACGGCAGGTGCTGTTGTGTTTTGAAAGATGCTCAGCGTTTCTACTGTAAGTAATGATGACTCCAGATTCTTTGAAACTCTAAGAGATAATTGCTACTTTTTGTCTAGATGTTTGGGCATACATAGGACATACCCAGCATGAATTTCTTTTTGTTTCCAGTACTGTGCATTCTCCACAAGACAGGCAGTAAGCTCTGTGTTACTGCTCACAGCCCTGCACTCCTTAATATGGGGTCAATGATGGGTTAAGATAGAAGGAGTAAGGCGCTTAAGAAGGTCAGGTCAGGGCATTAGCTCTCACTATTGACTGTTTCAGAGCCCAGAGGGACTTTGTACTGGGGTGATAAAAATCTGTAAGCTGTTGCTCCATGGAAAGGAGCCAGGCAGAGAACTACTCTGCACACCTGACTGCAGCACCCAGCAGCCAGGGCCATAGCAGGAGATGTTAGAGGCAGCCAAGGGCTGAGGTGAGGTGGAGCTGTGCACAGTCTGTGGAGCAGCAGCCACATAGCAGTAGATTGGGCCTTGAGGAGTGCTGGGGACCAAATGTTCATTTGCTTGTGCACTGCTCTACTGTTTAGAGGTAGAAATCCAGCTGCACAGTATCATCCTGACTGGTGCAGGGAGCAGAAAACCTGCCTCCACTGCTGCATATGTGGGGTCCAGCTTGCATCATCATTTCTAAAGGGAAGAGCCACTGCCTACTAATACCAGTGTGGAAAAGGCTGATTGCCTCCACTGGGTTATTCTCCTGGCAGATAGAAAAGGAAGGCTGTAGTATAGCTTACAAATTTCTCACAAAAATGCCTGAATCTCTTGCAGTTTTAACCTGGATTAGTTGAATTTGTGGTTTTCTTTCTTTCTTTTTTTTTTTTTTTTCCTGGGCATGATGCTAGGTCCAGAACACTTCATCAGCAGGAAGATATGGTGCAATAGCCAAGTCCTGCCTCCAGTCTCTGCACCTGCATTTCCAAGACCCAGACTTACTGGTCTTGGCTGGATTCTGCAATGGGCTACTGTCTGGGTTCACCCCGGATGAGGAATGCCTCCCTTCCTCCAGGGTCTGTCTTGTTTTGCATTGCTTTGGCTGGGAATGTGGTGCACTCCACTTCCCACGTGCAGCCCTGTCATACAAACCAGCCAGCCTCTGCATCTCCTTTTTTGGCAGGATGCTGATGAGGTCACATATTTGTTTTGTAAAGTGAAAGTGGGGAGAATTCCTCCCACACAACAACAAAAAGATAGGTATATAAAAACTGATCCCTTATTAAACTCCAGCAAGTGCTGCAGATCTGAGAAGATTGAACTCCAGCTGAGTATAACTAGGTGGTATTCCGTTATCATTTCCCAGGATTATAGGCTTCTCTGCTGATGCTTATGAAGATTGGTGCTTCAATACGCATACATAACTATGTAGATTTAACATAGGGGCACAGACTGCATGCAGTAAAAGCATCAGAGCATATTTGTTGTGCATTTCCTGAGTTGCATGAACTGCTTTGGATTCACGTGTGCCTGTGTTCAACACTCAGACTCATTGCCTACCAGGGAGTGGAGTTTTCTCTAGCACACCGCAGAATTTTAGCATAATTCCCCTGTATGTCCTGGAGTTAGCTTGTCATCAGCAATCAGCTGCCACTCAGGAGCTGCTTTGATCAGCAGGAAGGAAAGATTTTCTTGCCAGTGATGAAGGGGAGAAACTAATCACCTTCTTAGTGCAAAATGAGTCTAATTGTGAAAGCCTGGATCTCAGTGGGACTTAATTTTTACTTCTTTGAGAATCCTTTAAAGTGACTTCTGCAGAAACCAGTTAAACAACTTCCTTTATATGAGAAGGCCTAAAATTCAGTTTTCCTGGGTATCATCTGTGATAACATCTAGGACAGAGGACATTATCCCTTTCCTAAGCTGCAGGCCATAGCTTGGACTCCTAATGGAACTAGGTACCACTGTCTGTGAAGACCTCAGCTCAATCATTCCATATTCCACAAGCTTACAGCCTAATCATACTGTTATATCCTTTCCTGATATCTGCTATGTTTGTATTTTGCATTATATTGGATGTTCAGAGTAGAGAAGGAAATATTTCTCGTCCAATTATTTCTAGAGCATAGCATAACATTAATGTTTCAGCATATTGAGTTGACTGTACTTTACACTTCCTTTGGAATTGAGGTCACTAGACAAAATCTAATGCATACACTTTCTTCTATAGAGCAGAAAGGTTTTGCCAATAAGTCGGATTCAAGTAGCTTCAAGATTTTCTCCCCGTGTTCCTTTCCCTCAGTAATTTCTTTAAAATAGTAAAAGTTAAATGCTGTAAGGTTTTCTTCTTTGGACTGGGGAGAGCTTTCTGCATTACTCTTAAGTCAGCCTAGTTCCTGGGCAAACTTCACAAAGGCAATACAAACATTTGTGGTGAAATAGTTTAAGGAGTGATATACTTTGCTTTAGAGTTAGGAAAGAGAAATAGTAGCATGACGTTGCCTTAATATCAAATCACCAAAAATTAATCTTGGGAAACTATACTGGCTTTCCCTTTTTGCTCTGGAAACAAAGTATCTTAATAAAACTGATGTGCTTAGTTGAGAGTCTGAGATTTCGCCTGTGCTGGTGATGCTTGGTATTATTGACTGCTTTTTAGTACCTTGATCTAGGTAGTGATTCAGTTAACAGTTGCTTAGAAGCCTGATTAGATCTTGTAAGAGCTAATTGACAGCTTCCCCTGAGTTGCAGTTGTGAAGCTGCTGATTCTTACCTCATATTTAAGGAAATAAATGTTATACATTTCTTTTAATTAGAACTACAGCCAGCCATGTATATAGATTTATATAATTTTTTATGCTCTAATGTCCCTTAATAGTGTTGTGAAGTACTTTGGAAGAGTTCAACTGAAACAGTAGGTGCAAACATCAAAGACCAGTCTTTCTGCCTTTGAATTCATTTCTTTCATCCTTTTGCACTGTACACCTCCCTAATATATTGGGAATTACTGTTAAGGGGAATGTGGTACAGGCTTCACATCTTTATGAGCATCACCACTCTCCTGTTCTATTGGAGAACTGTTACTGCATCTTGACACATCTATAGGACTTTAACTCCATATTAAAGCTGTTGATCATCAGAGGAGTAAGAACTTCATTAGTTATTTCTGCTTGTTGGCCAAACCCTTTCTTGGATCATGCAGTAGGCTCAGATCTTAAGCAGAGACTTCACACTTACTTTTTTTGTACCTTTCTCATCTCCAACTGGTTCAGATATTCCCTGTAGCCCAACCACTTTCTCACCTCTCCTTTTTGACTGGCGTTCTGTGGTGAGACAGAGAGTACTACTTGTGGTTTTGGGGATGATAGGGAGAGCTGGAGTTTGCAAAAGTTAGTTGTAAGGGTCTTATGGAGAAGTGTTGGAGTGGTGTTAGCAGAGTGATTATAAATTCTATAGCTTAGATCCATAAGCAGGAGGAGAAGGTTCACTGAAGTTGAGTGGAGATGGCAGGCAGCATTTCATTCTGGGAATTTCAGCCTATGGGACCAAAGTGACTTCCTATATTTTTGGTTGAAATAATGGCTAGTGGGTTAGAGATCAAATGATACTGGAGTAGCTAGGGGTTCTAAGTGTAGTCACTGATAGGATTCAGTAGTTCCTGCTGGTGAGCCATGGTTAGTGGATAGAGAGATTTACAGAAGAGCTGTTGATAAGAACCTGTTCAACTAAGAACAGAACAAGATGTAAATGACTCCAAATCTGACTATCACTGAGTAGATGTTACTCAGTTGTGTCTCTTGTCCCTTTGGACTGACCATTTCAATCAGAAGCAGCCCCATGTGAGAGAAGGTTCACCAGAGTCACCAGAGGCCTCAGGGTTTCATTACACCTGCTTTTAACCATTATATGGTACCACAAAGAGAGGATGGAGTAATTAATGAGGTGTCTATGTGCATGTAGGAAATTAGATATAAAATAGACCATATTCATTAAAATAAAGACTGATGTTTCAGGTATGTTGAGCAGTAACATCAAATAATAAAGTCAAGGCCATGGGTATGTCTATCAATAAAACCTTAATCTTAGTCTTTACATAGCTTTAGAAGAGTTTCAGGGTATCACATTGTATAAATGGGTTCATCAGGCTGTACTGGAACTAATTTTTTTCTGACAAGCAGCAAATACTGCTCCCTAGCATTTAAGTGGTTGTTTAAGGTTGTATTCTTTAGCTGCTGCTTTTTTTCTTCATATAATTTCTCTTCTGTGAAAGGACTTTTTGGACCATCAGAGCAACTGGCCCCAGGGAAGAAAAGAAAGCTCATATAGTTTAATGAATGGTAGCATCTAGCAAATTGTGTTAACTGGAAATCACTTTTTTAAATGCTCATTGCTCAAGAGTCTGGCAGAGCCACATCTATTTAATTGCTTCTGTTCCACACAAAGACTAAAGCTGCTGTCTGTGAAGAAGAAATGTCACAACTGGGACAGGTGTGCTGCTTACAGGCTGTCTTCAGATGAGCATCAAGTGCTAGTGAACAGTCTAGTAAACCTGAAGAGGAAATAATTGTTCTGAAAGAACCAGAAGAATTAATCCCAACTCTCTGCCACTCTTACTTAACTGGCAGTGCCCAGAGCTTTATCTAGTTCATGCTAGAACTGGGAAAAGTAGAAAATGATAGTACAGCAAAGGACACTGGTACTGAATACAATTTTTGGTTAATGTTTCTGAAGGATGGATTTTAGGACAGTTAGTATTTTCATACCTCATGTGATAGAAAAATAAATGAGAATGAGAAAATGCGAAAATAAACTGACAAGTATCTGAAGGAGTTTATCAGCATAAAAAAGGAAGTGGTGTGTTATCCCTGTGTTTCTTTTTGCAGATGGTGTGGTAGCTAAAATTGAGAAAAAGATTACGGAAGCTTTTGAGGTATTTGATCACAAAGGCGATGGAACTGTGGATGTCAGGTTTGTAAATGTTTTCACATAGAGACATTACGGGCTGTAGTACAGAGATAAGTAACTCCCCAAACTTTCTTCTGCCTTACCAGAAAATGTAATTAAAGCAATCCTCTTGACCCTGATCAGACAAATATGTCTTTATTTGTTTAATAAACACTTTGCATTGTTCAGTGATTGGAGACTGAGGCTGTCTTGAGAAAGGGATGCTGGGATGGGTGAGGCCAAGAGGCAAGAGAAAGGTGAACCCAGACAAGAAGTCTAAGGCTACAGTTTATGCTAGCAAATCCCTGCTCTAATAGCTCATTTGGTACAATTTCCTGGGTACCGAATGGATATCTTCACTTTCAAATTAGTCTCAGCACATCAAGGAGTGTCCCTACATGTCTCTGTCATGGCTGCGTGCTGTCAGTAAGTCATCCCTACTTCAGTGCAGCCCAGATATCCCTCCTTCCCTGGGGTACTGTGAGAAGTGGATATTGTTTTGGTGAGAAGGTATTTTAGGAAGCTCACATGTAACTTGCATGTAGGTTTATTATATGACCATACAATAACAGTACGTAATAATGAATATAAGGATGAACACAGTTGTACTAAAAGTCCATTTAGCCAAGTATCTTCATCTGAGCCACTGGTTGTTAGCTGGAGAAGGAATAAGGAACTGAGCAATACAGAGTATTTCTTCTTTATCTTACATCTGGTTCCTGATGTTATACTTTCTGTTAGATAGTGAATAATTGTTCCCTATTAATCTTCTGAACACCATTGGTGATTTCATAGCACTCTGTCACATCCCCCCTCTATCACCGAAGGGTCTAGATATGTTTAATCTTTAATGAGAAACTGTTCCATTGCTCTAGTCATTCGTTTTTATGATACTTCTTATTCAGCTGTTTCCTTTTTTGAAATGGCATTACCATTTCAGAATGGGAATGGGATGGCCAAAAGCGAGTCAGGAACTGCACGTGCTATGCCTTTACCCCGTAGTGTTGTGGAAATACAAACTATACATCTGAGGGAGTATTAAAAAGTTCAGTGCAAGGTAGAAACATAGACTGTTAGACTCATCAGGCGTAACAGGATACATGATACATAGAATGTCTAATTTAAAGGCTCTCAAATAATGTTGATACTGATATTTTTGAAGTTCCAATATTTAACAGTGTTCCTTCAATTTCGTTTTAACATAAATATTCATAGTGTATAACAATATTACTTTTGTTATAAAAACTTAAGCACATGTTTATGTCCCCTTGACTTATTACAAGCTGTTACTAAAGGAATTTTTCATGTTTCAAACTGCTATTTTCACAAGAACTTCACCAGATCTTTTAATTATAATTCATGTGGTTCAATTAGTTAAGCACTGCAAAGAAAGGAAAGAGCTGATGGAATTCATTTGTCTCTAGACAGTACTTGTGAGGAACTCACATGTGAAATAACTTCAGTTATAGTAGGTTGGAGGAATTTCAGGACAAGTCTCTACATTTGCTACAGTTCTGTTCCATTCTCCATTCATGACCTTTGGGGAAGACTGTTTCCTTAAATCTCTTGGCTTATCTCCACCCCCAAGGAGGTGATCAGTGCCCAGAGCTGGGGCTGCACTGGTGTCACGTCAGTTGCCTGCTCCTGGCTGGGCTGGTGGCACCCTGAGGAACCCCTGACCCACACTGGGCCATGGCATACTTGCTTATTTTGTCATTTACATCTGGAGTCCTGTGTGCACAGAGGTAAAGTTTTCTGCACTCTTAACGAAGTTCTGTGATGGATATAGAGCTTGAGAAAAATGTTACAATGAAATTATACAAATACAATCTTCTTTTTAATGTTTTCATTCAGCCAGTAAGTTATAACATGTGAGAAGGAACGTTCAAAGTCTATGTAACACTCTAAATATACTACGTCACAACTAATTTTGGTCAAAGAACAGTTATGGCAGTGAAAAACTTTGTTGCCTTATTTATTGTCCTATGTTCATATTGCTGGGCTGTGTCACAGTAATGTGACTATTAATGTCTGATTATCTTATATCAGAAGGTGGCAGCACAGCACAATTCTTAGCCAGGATTGTAGCAGTGTGAGTGTTATTTCCTGCGAAATCAGATACATGTGAAGAATACAGAAAGCTGCAGTGGCTTGACAGGCTAACATGACTGTTGGGTAACTCCTAATGCAAATAGAAGAATTAGTTAGAAATGAAGCTTGAGGAAGATAGTGTTTCATTCTGCTTAGAATATAGCCTACATCAATGGCATCCATGATTCTGAGAATGCTGTTACTGAGAGTATCTTATCTAAGATGAAAACCATGACACAAAATTTTATTGTGTCTGATCTACAAAACCTGTATGAACATAAGCTAATGCTAACTGTTGTTTTTATATGCTGGGAACTACATGGCAGAACCTGAAGCTGCTGAATTAAATGACAGTCAGGAGGACTACAGAATTATCTGTGCAGCAGGAACACGTTAGGGCTGCCTCGCTTTTGAAATCTTTGTCTTCTGCAGTTAGAATTTGTATCTTTGTAGCATTTAATGTAAACCTATGTTTTTGTCACCTTTCATTCTCAGTAGATTGCAAAGTTTTTTGTTAACTATGTAAATGTAGACTTTATTGCAATTAAGCCTAATGATTACAGGAAATCAATTGAAAATTAACTTGCACACAATAACGAACATAAGAGTAACCAGGAATTTTTGGGGAAACCCACAAGTATAATTGTACTCTTCCAAAAAGCTTCAAGATATTTAATGTCTGTAAGAGTAGGCATTGCTTACTGAGACATTCTCTTAAAAGTCCATGTAGATATGCTTGTGCATGTGGGTACTGTAAGGGAATTGCTGAATCACAGCCTGAACCACTGATTAGTCACCTGAGGTGAGCATCGAGTCAGCCATGGGGGCACAGGTGGAGGTGATAATACCTGTGTGATTGGAAGGGGTGGAGCCTGGCTCCACCTCTCCCCAAGCCCCATTTAAGGGCTGACCACCACCAGGAAAGGATCTCTTCTTGGAGATCCCTCCCGTGTGGAGTATACAGCGAGCCTTCCCCATCCAAAGGTGAGCCATCCTTCTTTTTGTACCATTTGTATACCATCTGTACAAATTTAACTAAATATACCATCTCTTACTATTCTTAAAGAGTCATCTCTAAGATCATTGGCATTACAGGTACTTATAGAGGCATGCTCCTATATGCAAGCTCTCAGCTGTTGGCTGTATTCTCCACAACCAGTCTTGTTGCAGAATCACTGACACAAGTGTTTTACTTTCTTTCAGAGAGATTGGTTCAATTGTCAGATCACTGGGCTGCTTCCCAACTGAGGCAGAGCTACATGAACTGCTTGCAAAGGTAAAGGATTTACATATTTTCTATAATCTCCTATCCTAGACTTGCACAAGTTTGGCCCTTCTACCTTGCTGTATGGGAAAGCTAAGCTCTTTTCGTGCAGGTGAAAAGAGGAAGTGTCAACTAGCTCCATTAAGAGCTCCGTCTGCAGGTAAAACTTTCCTCCTTTAGGGAGGAGATGCACCTGAGTTGTAGGGAGCAGTCTTTTACCATGTTGGTCATCTCCTAGGAATGCCATGAGAATGCTGCCAGAAGTCCATGATGTTTTGGGACGAATCTGTTAGTTTATTTGAGGGGCAAAGGGAAGCTTTTCTTTGTGCAGTAATTTATGGACTACCTTATGACTGTTTCAGACTGCTCTGATTCCATTTGTCTGCTTCTCTGGTCCTTCTCTTGATGAGTCTCTCTGGCTACGAAACATGTGGAGACAACTAATTCCGTCCTTGAGGTGTTGTAGACTGGGGCTATGTCCAAATTAGCACACTAAACATGCCCAGGAATATCCTTGGATACTGAAGCCAGCTGGCACAAAGCAGCCCATGTCTGTTGTGGGAAATGTTTTATGCTGGGCAGCTGTACGAAATGGCGGGCTGGGGAGAAATGCCCACAGTCTCAACACCCAAACTGGGCCCGGTAGCTGTTGGGCAAAGGGTTTGATGGCACAGGTCAAAATCATGCCAGGGAATGTGCTGACCATGTGCTGTGATGGGTGATCACATTACACAGCCTGGGGATGCTCTAGGTCACACCCACCTTCACTAATATAATTGCAGTCTGAATTTTTAAACTACTTCTTCTGGAAGATAAGATCAGTTAGGCGTGCAGTTCTTTTGTATGAATGATTTCTAGGCACAAGAGGGCAGTATTGAGTTGTTGAAAGTTTCTGTAACAGCAGGCCTGTATTTCTTCCTGTAATTTCATTCTATTTGAGAGCACAAGCATTTCATGCATATGTTATGGTGCCATGTGACATTAAAAAAACTTCATAAAAATACTCGAAGTCTAAATCTGTAATTTTATTGCAGCACTCACCTCACCCTAATTTTCTGATTCTTCTATTAGTTTGCTAATGATTCATGTAACCTACCATGCTTAAGTTTTATTTTTAGGTAGAAGAAGAAGAACCAACTGGATATGTTCATCGAGAAAAATTTCTTCCAGTGATGACAAAAGTACTACTTGGCAGAAAGTAATGTAAACTGAGTCTTTAATTTATTCCATGTTGATTCTGAGTTGATTCTGAATGTATTTGCAATAATTTTATGTAAGTAGAAGGAATACAGAGTTTTTTTTAAATTGAAGTTAGGTAGTGGGATTTTAGTTCGAATTGACAGAGTCTGCACAAAATCGTGTTGTACTATTGGGACAAATAATATCAACTTATAATAATGAATTGTGATAATGTCTAGGTATTGTATTTTTAATGTGAATCAGAATTAATTTGCTATTTCAACTCTGAAGATACCTTATATACAAATAAGGTCACAACCACTACTACCTGAGTTACAGTTGCTGAAAAGCACAGTCTGTTCAAGTGTATTTTTAATAAGTTGTGTAAATCAACTTCATGTTCATGTCTCACAGTGACTGCCAGGCACAGTTGAATATACACAACCAGCACTGTGCTGGTCTAAAACATTTGCTGATCTAAAATTCTGGAAAAAGATGCTGTTCATTATTCAAAGGTATATACAAACCTTTGGATGTACACAGGAACTTGTGCTGTTTTGATATTTTGCACTAAAAAGCAGCCTTACCTATAGGGAGTTTATCTTTTTTTTTTTTAAGGTAGTAACCAGGGGTCTGGGGAGACAGTCTTATCCAAAACTCATAACCTATTTTGTACACAGTGCTCCTGTGGTGTTCTACACACAAAATAGCTATGGGATTTCCCTCAACTGTCTCATAGCATCCTGAGGTACTTCACACTCCCTGGGGCTCTGTTGAGTCCTTGTGCCCATGCCTGGACAGGGAGCAACCAGTGGTGTTTGGTTCCAGCATGCTGGTGCAGGTGTGTTGCCTTCCCAGTCTTCTGCACCTTTACCTTCTCTGGCCTTCACGGCCCATTTCTGAGTCCACACTGATGGTTCACCTCTTTGCAAAGTGATGCCTTGCTGCTCCGGGCTCTCTCCTCCTCCTCCTCTTCCACCCACACTGACACAAACACATACACAAAAAACACTTTTTCCAGGCTAGCTCAGGCTTGTCAAGACACATGTTTATCTTTGGTGCCATGTCTATAGTTCACTTATCCAAGGGCACATGAGATCTGGATCACAAAGAACAATTTGTTTTTTAGATAGTAAAAGAGTGAAGTGGGTCTGTGTGAAACAACCAAGGATTTGAAAATGAAAGCTGTGAAATCAGTGCTACTTTCTCTGTGAAACGGTTGCCTGTCCTTAGCTCAATAGACTGTCCAAGTCCCACTAGGAGATCTGTTGCCTAGCTACCAGCCTACCTGGACAAAACTTTGTTTTCTTGGTTTGGCAATTTTCTGTTCCCTGTATTGGTTACATAGAGTGATTCAGCAACTATTGATTCCTACTAACTCACTCAGCAAGCTCAGACATGCAAAAGCAACTCATTTGGCTCCTTAGCGCAAGGAAAATGAAAGAGGAGTTCAATGAAAAACACAAGGGCTGAAGACTTGGAAAGTTCCATAAGGTCAAACTGGAATTAAGTGTTTGATAGACAAGCTAGAAAATAGGTTTTCCCTTTCTTTCTAGTATTTGTATTTTATTATTTCAGAATAGTATAGCAGCCTTACAAACTTTAACTCTTTTCTGATTCAATGGTTTCAGATACAGGCCTATTCCAGAAGATGTTCTTCTGCATGCATTTGAGGTCTGTAACTAAATATTCAGGTACCTAATTGCTGGGAAAAAAAACAACAAAACAAAAACAACAAAACATAGCTGATTCTTGATTTAATATGATTAAAACCACAGCCAGTTTTATCCCTTTTTTTTAAAGGTTTTGGATGAGAATAGAAGTGGATACATTACTAAAGAGGAACTGGTGAAACATATGACTGAGGAAGGTAATATGATTTTTGTAATATCATTGTTCATGTAAATAAACATTACGTTGTGTGTATGTCACCTTGTTGTCCTGATTCTTCAGTCCAAAAACTTGCAGGAGTAGGTACACCACCTTCAAATAGTCCTGTTGCCTTTATGTGTACCTACAGACTAGAACATTTCACTGGTGAATAATGCAGGGAAAGGACATATATCTGCCTTTTTGCAGATATTGGAAGATAGAGCTTATTATTATAGAGTCATAATTTAGTCTTGTGTGAATATTTTGTGTTGCATGTTTTTGTGCACCCTAGAATGTGACTCCTTTTCTCCTCCCTTTAAAACTGCAGTTTAGATTTCCAAATGTTTCAGGTCACTTCAGTACTCATTCATTCCTGCGTTATCTTGATCTTAATTCTAGACCCTACACAAACAAAGAGATTCGAAGACCAGATCTAAGTTGTATATAGTGTAATTCTCAATATTCCTTGAAGAGCCTGCTTTTCTTGCCTGGCTGACTCATGCCTGCCTCCCTCGAGTACAAAGTGACAATCATGCCTTGTGCAAGACTGGGTGTTTGGGAGCCTGTGAACTAAATGTGGATCAAAAAATCCAGGCCCTCTGTCTTCTTTCTTAAACCAGCTGCCTTGGCATGTAGGACTTCTGCATTTGCAGAAGTGAAGGAATTGGGTTCTTTTTTCCTCCACATCAGTACTGAAAAAAACATCCTTGCAAGAGAGAAGTGATAATTTGTCATCCCTGAAAAGAATAGTTACCAAGACAAAGTGTTATTTTCCGTTCTTTTTCAGGTGAACCATTTACTGAGGAAGAAATGGAGGAGATGCTCTCCAGTGCTCTAGATCCAGAAACAAATGCTATTCATTACAGGGACTATATTTCAATGATAGTAGTAGATGAAACTGAAGATCTTCCACAGTAGAGTCTGAGGTACCTTTCAGTAACAGCATTGTGACTTAACAGTTGGTTGAAATGTCAAGTATAACAAAACACAGTATGTGACCTTGTGCTTATAATTAAAATAAAATCTGTGTGGTTATATTTCCTTGGATTCTGTATATGTATTGAAATCCATTTACATTTGGAAAAAGAGTTCTTGACAGAAATATTGTGTAAGATCTGGAAAAGCAATCATGGAATTTGGTTTGAAAAATAACAGGAAAAAATAATGGAATCAAGAAATGACTTTACAATTCCTTCTGAAAAAGTAATGGAAAAGTGGGCCCTGGAATAGCAGATAAGTAGGCAAATGAGTATTTTAAGATGACTGAAATTATGAGGGTATGTTCCTAAGATGTAACTTCTGCATTTAAATGTGATTCCTATTTGTGTTTAACTAATGAGGCATTGATTGCTACTTTTGAAATAATATCACAGATCAATTAAATTTTTCTACAGTTTGTAGGTCTTGCTAAGTGCTTGCATTTTGTTCACCATGGGCAATTAAACTGGATCAGTTAGTTCCATGGTATGTTACTCATCCTTTGGCATATGGTACTTTGCCTACATTTTAAACATGTAGTTAGCACTCAAACCATCACTAGAATCAGATTTACAAACAAAATAATACTTGAGAACGTTTATGTTAGTATACACTAGAAGTAGTTCCCATTTCATAATTGGTTTGAAAGTCAGGAATTTAAACTGTTAAAAATTTATGAACATAGACTAGAATTTGATTTTCATAAAATGATAAAGCATCGTCTTTTGACAGATATTAGTGCAGAATACTTTTCTCCAGTGCTCTTCCTAGAAGGCTGCTGCAGACCTCACTGCTCTTCTTTAGCATTTTCTTGATTGTACTGTACTGTGGTTCTTTAACATGACTTTCACTTCTTTCCCCTTGAGTTCCTTCCAAGTACTTTGTGTTGTGACAGCTGATGATTGTTTGCTGCATAGGTCTCAGCTTGTCAGAGAAGATTCTGCAGTCTGGTCCACTAAGGCACCATATTACACATTGTACTCTATACCTTCTGCCCCATTTCTGTTCTTCTAATCTCTGCCATGTTTAGGATCCTCCTGTGCAGTATCTACTACCACTCCTCTGCGTTAACTGTATATCCCAGCTCTGTGTCATCATCAGGCTTCTTCATCAGCTGATGGAATCTGGGAAAAACTGACACACAGAGATAGTAAATGCCTTCTCACTGTTATACTCTTCTAATGGCAGAACTGAGAACATGGCAGAAGAGATTAGCACAATCTAATGTGATGGCAGCAATCAGAAAGAAACCATTTTTAAATTCTCTTTTTATTTCTGTATCCTGAGTTGTATTCCACTGATCTTTTCTTAAACAATGGGGCAGCAAAGTATTAATACAAGTAAACATTTGCTCAGATCTTGGCTGGATTACCGTGTGGGAATCACTGTGGCACTGGTGCAATGCACTCTTATTAATACATTTACTATGAATTTCATTTCTTTCTCAGTAAGAATGAAAAACAAAGGTAATCATTAGGGTTATAATGTGTGAAGATACAGATTTTCGAAGATTAAAGTAAGAGCAGCAAAGATCCATTTATATATATATATGTATATATATATTAGTTTTCATTATCTCTCTTTGGAAGCTGCAGTTATTTTCCCTAGGTGAATCCTTCTTCCATTTGATGCATGGTGTGTGTATTAGGTCTCTAACACAGCTGGCTTGAATACAAGTTTCATTCGTATTCTGAGGTCTGGGAGCCACTGTCCGCCTCATCTTGGATGTCAGCAGGAAGATGCTCATTTCAGGAAATCATTTCAGAGCTCACAGTGCTCCAGAGAGCACAATTTGTGCCTGGTACCCCAGAGGCCACCTCAACTACAGCTGCATCAAATCAGGATGCCCCTGTGCAACACAGTTACAATTCCTAGCAAAGATAGGATCCTAACATATAGCCTTTGATGATATATATAACTTTTATCAGAGTCCTCAGATGTCAAAGGTACTCCTCCAGCCTTTTTGAAGGATATTACTCTTCCGAAGAGATAATGTGTAAGTACAACAAAAGAAGCAAATTGCAGTCTTGACTTTAGGCATAAGCAACCAAATTCAGTTGCCTGCAGTTTCCAAACTGGATAAAGGAAGGGTCAAAATCCAAACTGTGTACGGTCCTAAGAGCGGGGCACTCCCTGTCTGCTGGGATCACCAAGCAGTGGCCTGATTAGCTTGTAAAGGACCTGCCCTATGGGTTCCCCAGAGAGTAGACAATTAGTGCTGACTTTTCCATTGCCTTGACTTCCATTGAACTTGTGTTTCATGCCGTGTTGGCCCATGATGTTCCCAACTGCTCCCCATAGTAGTGCTGGGTTGCCTGAAAGTCCCAGGTTGGGCTCCCTATTATCTCTTTGCATCCTGGGGATGAGCAGGATCCTGTACCCTAGGAAGTGCTGATCAGAGGGAGGCTTAGGGAACCATTTTGCTGTCACTAAATGAACAATTTGTTCTTAAATTTTAAATTCAGAGGGAGAAATATATTACTTCATCCTCTTCTTTAAGGCAGACAAATCTAACTTTGTGCTGCTGAATGGTTGTGTGCTCTCTCTTGCTACACACCTGCCTCTCCATGCTGGCTGTTTTTCCTCTTCGCTCAAGATCAGGAACCAAGATAGAGGAGTGGATTGTGCCAGGAAACCTCTGGGGAGAAACCAGCCCAGCACCTGGATCAGATCCGCACCAGGAAGCAGAGCCAAGACTTTGCAGAAACTGAGGAAGTCAGAGGATTTCTGACCTAGTTGGGGGAGGGAGAGGGAACTCATTACCTAGATATGAAAAAGAAAAGAAGCAGAGAAGAACAAGAAGCAATCAAATAAGCAAATGCTGGAAACCATCTACAAATGTAACTGAGTCAGCAGGCTGTTTACATCACTGCTACAAGTTGTAGGCTGGACAAGACCCTACTTGTTCAAAACATTAAGTAGATTCAGCTGTGTCAGAACAGATCTATACAGAGTGACCTTCCCCACAGTCATACTGATGCTGTGGAGAAACCCCTCCAGCAGCTGAACTGGCAGTTTGGACCTCAGCTACTTGTGTTCCAGGTAATATATTGTTTATTATGTTTCCCTCATCAGCGTCAGCTTTAGAGCTTTTTCTTTGAAACACTTTCTCTGCTTATAGCAGAGGACTTCAGTGTTCTCCCATGGCAACGTATACCGGGATGGTATTTGCAGTTAGGGGCTGAGATATGCAGCAAGTAGCTGTTGTGGAAGGGGAAGCATGTTACCTGGCATGCTGGGCCCAGTGGGGCAGAAAATAAGAGTGATATGGAGAAGCTGAAGAGAGCTCAGTGGGGACATCAAGAGTGGTGGGTACCTGTGGGGAGAGTCCAGGGGAGCTGTACTCCTTCAGTCTGGAGGGGGGAAAGCCAAACAAGCAGCCTCCAGTCCCTATGAGGAGGTTGAAAGAGCAGGCCCTTTGCAGTGGAGTATGGCAGGAGGGCAAAGGACAGATGGGATACAAGAGAAAGCTTTTTTACTCTGAGGACAGCTGGGCAGTGGATGATTTTAAGATCAAGAACCACAAAGCCCTGACCAAAAGGATAAATCCTTAAACACCCTGGGTCTAATCACAGAACTAACCTGATTTGACAAGAGACCTTGTGAAGTCCCTTCCAACCTAAATTGTGGCACAGTCTTATAATCTGTGCAGCCATTTGTCAGATTCTTCTAATTAAATAAGGGTTGTTGTAATGAGTGAGTCCCTTCTGAGAGGAATAGAGGGCCTGATATACTGACCAGTCCTCACCCATAGGAATATCAACTGCCTTTTGCTCTCCCTCATGCTGCCAATGCCTTGTTGCTTGCCTGACAGCAATTATTAAGACAGTATCAGCTGTCCATCTCAGGGTGTCATTTTTCACTGGATCCATATATCACTGGATTTGTTGCCCCAGAAATCAGCGCTGGCAAAACTTGTTGGTAGTAAGAAGGACTGAGGCATCTGGTTTCAGGGCAAGTGTGGCTGGGGATGCTGGAGGCCAGCCAGGGCTTGGACTGGAAAAGGGAAGCTATGATTTTTTGAGTTCTGTAATATACTGTTATAATTGTGTAAAAGTCGGGAGCGTAGTCTCAACAATAAGGCATCAGCTTGGCAGCCAGTTTTAATTCTAGACATTATAAGAGGTATTGGCTAATTATTATAATCTCTCCCTAGCTGAACTTTCCATCTCTAAAGTCAGAGTAATTATAAAGAGTAAGAGACAGGTAATACCTGTCTTATCTACCTGAACTGACAGCTATTTTGTATCACTAACTCTGGTGTTTGTGCAGTGTCTGTTACTATGATGTTCTGATCAGAATCAGTGCCTACAAACCTCCCTACCATATCATGAAGTTCTCAGCCTTCAGGCCTTTTGTTTCAGACTGAACACTCAGGTCATGACTTTTACATAGGTCAGTGTGCAGCAAGTCTGTTTGTTTCCATCAGACACAGCTCTGTTTCATAGTGCCTCACACTGTGATGGGCTTGATTGTAAAAATAACAGTTGAAACATTTGGTCTTACTGTTGGAGGAGTTTTAGGGCATGTCAGTATGAGGCATGGGGACTAGGTTGATTTAAAAGCTAAATAAAGATGTAGATTGAAACAAAGCAGATTCTCCTGTTGAACCCATTTTGAATCCTGGGGCTATTATTTGGTTTAATATAGTTCTGGAAGCCAAGAAAATGTTATTCAACGTGCTCAAAAGATTGATCACAGCATTTGTATCCTGAGGCCTGAATCCTGAAGTCCTTATTCAGACAGAACTCCCTTTGACTTCAAAGGGAGTTTTGTCTGCAGAAGAGCTTCAGAAATAGTGATGTACTGGCTCACGAGGCACTGTAAAATCCTTTTAGTCTCTGTAAAAGAAGTCTCATCTGTGGAAGATCTAACAGAGATGTACAACCAGCATGCAAGTAGTGCCATTGAAATGACCAGAAACATAAAACTATGGAAGTTAATAGTTAATTCTTGTCTGTATTAATGCAAGCAAGATTCAGCAAGAGTTGGAGACAAAACTTTCCCATATTTTTCAGGCTAAGGAAGGTCAAATGTAGGGATGCTAGTGCTACTGGAGGCTTAAAATGACTTCTTCCTGCCATTAACTTGGAAATACTGCAGCCATAAGAACACACATGTATTGTTTCTGTGACTCCATACATCAAAAAATTCCTTTTATCCTAGACTAATTATTCCTTTCAAAAGCCATTTTAGAAGAGGCCCTCCTGTTCCAAATACCTGCCTGAGTGATTACATGAAAGGAAACAATATGAAATAAGATTCTTTCAGGCAGAGGAAGGACTTCTTATTTCCTGCCAACAGTAGTCTCTTTCCCATCAAGGTAGCAGTATCTGAGTGGGCCCTAAGCTTCTTGTTAAGGTTTAGGGTTTGTAGTCATGACTTCCCACGGAGACCAACCTTGTGATTATGAACATAATTTGAGTGCAGTTCTCAGACCTCAAGAGATGTGATCTTAGAATACGTATGCAGCATTTGAAACTATCTGAGGTCTCTGATGTTGGCAAGTTGTCCAAGTTTTATGCATTGCAAGACTTTTAAGTTTTATAGAGATGAAATACTAAAGATGTGGTAGAATCCAGGTGGAAGCTAGTAGCAAAGGCTGAATTTTAGCTTCATTTTAACTTATAGTAACACACTGAAGAAAAAATCAAGTTTCTGTTCATACAGTAAAGCTACTCTTAATATTACAAAGACAAAACTGAGAAACCAGTTTTCATACTGTGGTAATTAATTACCTTGAAAAGCAATGTCATTCACACCCCAGACTGCGAGTTGGATTAAAATTCAGCTCAAATTTGATTGAAAGCTGAGAACCTTTCTCTAGTTCATTGGGTTTCATCAGACTCTCAGAATTTGTTAAGCTAGATGTAGTGCTTTACTGTCAACTGTTGAGATTATCAGGGGAGAACTACCTGACAAAGGTTTATGACTAGTGGGAAGCAGAACACTGAAAATAGGGGGCCTTCACCTCAACCATAGTGAGAGAAGGAAGGAGAGAAGGGAGAATAAGCTGCCCTGCTGCACCAGAGTCAGAGGACATTGCAAGACATAGCTGCTCAAGATAGCTTTCATTCAGTTTACAGAGGCTGTCTTGATTCTGAGGTTTAGTGGTTTGAATGTAGTTTGTTTTTATTGAGAGTTTCCTCTGGTGCTTCCTCATCTGGAGGCACGATGCATTGCTACTCTCTTCCTCCTTTTCTATTAGGGAAGCACTATGGAGCTCAGATTGGGAGTGGTTTAATGACAGTGCCCTAACAACAAATGTTATTTAAGTGTGAGGGAGGGTAGGGTATCGATAAAACCAGTTACATACTCTTTTTTGTAGTTCTTTCATTTTATTTAATTGCAGTAACTTACGATTTCTACAAAGTTATGAGATTCCTGTTAGGAAAAAAAAAACAACAAAAACCAAACAATCTGCAATGGATGCGTTGAACCTGTACTCCTTTTACATGCAGAGTTCACTCCCAATAGAGCTGGTGTCACTCACTGTGTACTAAGAGATGAGCTTGGGAAAAATATTTTAATTCAGTGAACAAATTCTTCATACACAATCAAGATGGGGAGTAAAGTCCAAATATGTGGCAAGGACTTGCTGAATAAGATCCCTGCAAAATGGGAAGAACCAACACCTACCTTCAAAGACTGAGACATGCAGAGAAACAGTGGCTAAGGTAGCATCTTTTAGAGACCAGTAGCTATGGAAATGCCAGTAAAAGAAATGAGTCTGTAAGGAAATTCAGATAAGAGGGAAAAAAATGTTAACTGGAGAAGCCTTCAGGGACAAAAATGTATGTATTACTCTGTCCACAGACATTTATTGTACAAAAGAAATCTCTAGTTTTTCAAAATATGTTCTCACTGACATCTATGAGAAAGTATCTGGGGCAAAGAATTTGTAATATTTCTTCAATGGTGTTGCCACATTTTTGAATTTGTGAATGCCCTGGTTTTAGCACTTACAGTCAAACTTGTTCTCAGTTCTCATTTAAGTAAGAAATAAGAAATATTCTGCCTTCCTCACTTCTGGCAATAGCTTAAAGAATAGTGAGAACAATCTGAAAGCAAGTAGCACAGGAAGACTACAGCATGCCTTTCTAATCACAGTTAATGTGTTGCACTGACCTTTGTTGGAAGCCAAATTCTGATTTCTGTAATTAGTGAGGTCTATGAGGTATATCATCAGAAAAGACAGAGGAACAGTGATGGTGAGAAGACAAGTGTTTTCAGACACACACACACACACACACACACACACACAGCTTTCCTGGCCTTTTGAACAGCTGGCAGAGAACCAGGTCTATGAATCAGCTAATGAATGTATATCAAGAAGCATGAGAAGAAACAATGCATTCATTACTGCTAAAGTTTAACTTTGTAACTTACCTTTCGGCGATGAAAATTCATAACAAGGATAATAAAAAGGGCAACAGAGGAACATTCTTCTTCTTTCTTTATTGGAATAAGTTGCTGTTTGTCCAGTACTTACGTGCACCGAGCTGAGACCATCAACTTCGTTTTCCTTTTGTGATACTGAATATAGACCATAAGGTAGAAAGTTGTGCACTAAATGTCTGTTCTGCTGATGAAATCTTTAAGCCTTACAATAGTTGTTTCAAAACAACAGATAAGATTCAGTTTGCATGACATTTTTTAGATAGCAGGTGGATTAAATTACTTTGTTCAGAAATGGCCATCTTCGATCCCAGCTGATCAAGGACAACAGTCTGCTGGAGATAAAATCTCTACCAGAGGCAAAACAAGGCAGTATGGTTAACCTACCGAATTTCATACAGCATAGATCACTCTCCCTCCCCACTGCTGTGAAAACCTTGGCTTTTAGTACTTTTGTTCATCTGAGTTGTCTTTGCCTGTCCTAATTGCTGCTATGTGCCAGACCCATGCAGTTAGCAAAACCAGCAATGCTAAACTGCTATCTTATTGTGTGCGATCTGTCCTCACACTGCTTCATTCAAAGGCCATCGTTATTTCCTGTACTGAAAGAGCAAGGAGCAGGCTGTGACTTCTTCAGCGGGTACTTGTTTCTGTCACAAGCTCATATGCTTGAACATACCTTTGACTGCCATCTTCCTCCTCCTGGAGAAAATGCCATGCTCTGCAGGAGTTCTGGTGGCATCAACAGCATACTTTGGATGCCTGCTAAACAAAAGTCTGTAGAGCCGCCACGCACTGCTACATTCATAGATTAGAAACAGTTTCCACTTTTGCAGAACAGTCCTTCAATTACTCATTAATTGGGGCTCCGTGTTCCCTTTCTTGGCAAGGTCTGTGCTTGCTAATCCAGGGGTCAAAAAAGTTACTTCCGTGTAAGTGGAGTTCCTTAGGACAGATCCTTCATATTTGTTCCTCTTACTGACATTTTTAAGACCCTGAAAAGAAAATGGGCCTGAGAAGGGAGAGTATGCCCTTTTTTGCTACAGAAGTGATGTCAAAGTGCACCTGCAAACAAGTGGCATTAAAATGTCATGTCCTTTCCCTAGCTTCTTGGCAATTATTATGAATTAGAAAATGAAGACCCTGTTTAAAAGGAAGCAATTACTTACCTGCTTGATGATGTCATTCAGAAGAATTTTAGGATTAGACTTTTTTTCCAGAAGAAAAATAATCTTCGTGATTGAGATGTGTGCAAGCGATCCTCACTTATGAAGACAAAGAGTGGTAAAGTTCTTGAGTTTTAAGGATTTCTGTTATCACTATTCCATGTAGCTAAAGCTCAGAGAGGATATGTCTGAGAGAGAACTGAATTGGTTATATAGGATGTTGAGTGCACTTACCTGACTTCAACTATGTGGCCCATTAAAAAAACATCTCTTTGGCCCATTTGCATAAAGGAATGTGAATGGACCATTATTCCAGACTGGTTTACAGAATCATTATTGGTAATGCTTAGAATTAAGAGATATGTAAAATAACTACTGTATCTATCTGTAATGATTCCTTCTTTCATTTCTGAAAGTTTTAATATCTCCTTAGTGAACCTGAATGCAGCTGTAGTGCCTAATTAACCCCAGTTTCATTTCATTAGTATTCTATAATCAAAAAGAGAATTAGGTGCCTAGGCATGTAGGTACCTCTTAATAGTAAACAGTTCAACTTAGGAGAAGAAATACGTGTTCTTATTTCAACACTGAAAATGGTAAACACAGAAACACACAAAGAAACACAAACACACCTTCTACCAGGTTCCTGAATGCCATCAGGACCTTCCTCTGGAGAAGCCTACAAGTTTGTAGCTTTCATTCCATTGCAATTATTTGTACATTGTTATTTGCATGGCAATTAGTAATTCTGTAGTTGCCATATAGGCTTGGATGCCCAATGTTTTCCAGATTGATTCAAGCTACCTGCAGAATTTTTTTCCTTTTTTTTTTTTCTTTTTCTTCTTCAGAAACTCATTCAACAAAGCCTCTTCAAGTCACATGGACCCCCAAACTCATTAACTAACATCTGAGCAGCTCCCTAAAATGCTTCCTTAAGAAGCTGCAACTTTCTTTTTGAAGCCTAAGAAAATCAGTTCCAGTCAAGCGTGAGAAAGGATGGGATCAACTGGACACACCTAACACACATGCACACACAAACTCTAAGTCATCTGCATTTGCCAACAAAAGATATTTGCTTTCCAGCTAATTCTGGGAACCACCTTCCTGATAGGCCTATCTTTGCGAGTGGGAATGGTGCAACTGTCTGATGGAATAGGCTGCATCTCCTACATACTTGCTTTCTGAATGCAGCTTCCCAGCAGGACAATTTAAATGTTAGAAATTTTGGCAATGCTCCTTCCAGGCCCTCTGGAGCTTTCTTCATCCTTTTTAGCAATGAAAATGTTTTCTTCCTGAGAACAACATCATCTTGAACCCAAAATACGATAAAGGTTCCCTGAATAAAACGGCCTGGCTAATATTCCTTCCCAGTGATCTTTACATCTACTCTTAACACCACTCTGAGAGGCAGAATGCGGCTTTTCCTAGGAAAAAAGTCAGAAACGTTACACTCTTCCTTTCTCTGATTAAATGCCTGTTATGCTCCAGAAATGCTCAGTTTCTCTTGACATATTCATCACTCACTGGTACTAGTTTGTTCATTTATTTGTATGTAAACAACCTTGAAAGTTGAAAGGATTACAGCATCTCCTCCCCCTAGCAAAGATACAATTGTCATACACTCACAAGTGAATAACAATGCAGCAAACACCCACCTCCGGCTGGCAACAAGAACACGGATCAATACAAAGTCACCTGAGCCTCTGGGGTATCCAAGAGGCATCCTGTCCTCCAGCTGTCTCCCCACCGCTGCTCTGATCCTGCTAGAGAGTAATGAAGCCCCAGCTGTTCCCAGTAGTGCAAGATGGCCTTCCGTACACACTCACAGACACAGAATCTTACAGCTCCAGGGCACAGATTCCAGCTCTTCTCGACTAAAAGCCTGCTTCAGTTTGCAGTCTCATTATGGAAATAACTGTGTGAGCTTATTGGCACATAAAGCTTCTAAGTAAGCATTACAATTACGACACGTCCTCACCTAGCAGTGTTCATCTTGGAATATTGCTCCATATTTTCAGAAGAGAGCAGCCTCAGCTGTCCCTGCAGCATTTCATACTGAATGTGTGACTGTCATTCAAAACTTCTTGGTCACCTGCTGGCGCTGTGACTTTAGGAACTCCTGCAGCATTAACCACTTTCCAGACTCTCACTCAGCCTCTGCTAGGAGGTTTGGACAAAAATATCTATTATGAATTGTTGTGATTGCCTCAGTGCAGGTCAGATATTGTGTGACAAAGGCACCAATGAGACTGACATTGGTTAAAATGGCCAATATGACAATTGCTTGTGTGAACATTTCTTTAATTTGGACATGGTGAAATAACCAAATTAAAATTAAGGAGTCTGTAAATACTCTGAAGAACTTTCTATGCATAAAAGACATCCTGATGAGTCAGAAGTGAGATAAATCTCTGGGAAACAGTCAGTGAGGAGCAGTGGGGGTACTGGGGCAGACTAAGAGGATCTGCCTCCTTTTCTACCAGCACAGTTTCTTTGTCCAAGCATCCATCTTTCTACACCGCAGTCATGGCTGTTCTATTAAACTGACCTTGTCAAACTAATACAGCTTTATGTCTGAATGTTGCCACCAACTTAAAACTAGCTCACTCTAGCTGAATTTGCACCTACTCACACAGAAGTACTAGCTAAATGGACACAGGCTGAAGGACTACAAGGCAGCTTTAAATCCAAATAACCATCCAAGAAGGTCATGCTGATTTTATTGTCAGTTTAAACTTCTGTTTATGTTAAATTGATAGAACTTTCACAAGTTCTATCAAGACAAGCCCTTTCTAGAGGATGAAAAAACCCGTTTCTGTTAAACTTGGTAGTGCAGGAAAATGCATTCCACCTTGCCGAAGCTTTCCAGCAAGGAGGAAAAATTGCCTGTCAGTTGCTGCCAGCCAGAATCAGAAACCATGTTTGTGTTGGTAGCTGCCAAGGTATGGGATTGTTTTCCTTCTGACATGGCTTTTGACAGAATAATTATTGCTCAGAAAAGAGCCATGTCATGAAGGCAGTGGGCAAGGATGTGCTGCAGAGCAGAGTTGCTCCTTGCTTATGCTGCTTCCAGAGACAGAACACAGCCTGGGGTGCAGCCTGAGGCTCCCTAAAGCCCGTCCTGACACAGTGCAGCAATGTTTTAGCCAAGCCTGGGTACGCAGTCAAGCTGTGGGAGTCATCTACCCCACACTGGCTTCCGTGCTCAGTGACAAAACTGCTCCTCTGTTTAAACCTGAAAGAAGCTCCTTCCAACACAAACCATGCTCACTAGGAACACCTCCCTCTGAGGAGCAGGGATCACAGAATCACAGAATTGTAGGGGTTGGAAGGGACCTCTAGAGAGGCCTTACTATTCTTCTGTGCTGAGCACTCAAGAGTTGTGCTCTCAAGTTTGAACATCTCTTGGCAAACAGATATGAACACTGCAGTACTTTGGGGCTAGTCATGAGTCTCTATCAATGAGTTGTTTGTGTTCTCAGAGCAGGCGAACATGAACAAGCCACATGAAAATTCATCGTGGTGGACAGGAAATGGCAAAGAGAGTGGTTCTGTACCTTTCTTGGCCACTAACCCACATTCACAGAGATGCCAGCTCTAGCCATGACTGCCTCTTCAGCTGCCAGCGAGCTGAAGAGAGTGATGTAGGGACCAACCTGTGACTTTCAAGGCAATAGGAAACCAAAGGCAGGTAACAAAAAGGTAAGGAGAAATGGCAGGTAGATGAGTCAGCCCACCATCATCCCTTTGCAGTTTCTTTATAAAGAGTAAAATCAGAATGGAGTGAGGTATAGCAAAGAGAAAAACGAAACATTGAAGTTTTTTGAAATCTGCATGCTGTAAGGCTCACTTTTAATCCCAAACTTGGTGGTAAAGGAAATGTATGAAATGTTTGAAAAAGTGTTGAAATAGAGTTTCAGTTGAAAAAACTACTCATAGATCTGGTATGCATACTGTTAGGGAAATCTCAGGAACATACCGGGGTGAGACCTTTGTCTTTACTTGTCATTAATGTAATTCTCTGTTTTTGAGCACTGCTACCTTCACTGCAGTTTTGCTGAGAGGCAGAAAAGAAATGCCTGCTGCTTTTTATGTAGTGTTTCTTTTAAGGCATTTGCACATTCAGTACTATTACAGACTAGAGCCTGTGATGCCAACTTCATTGGCCTATTCTGCTATAAATGATTCCTGCAGCAAGAAAGGATTTAGCATAAAAATGTGATGATATGAACACTTCAGTGTTCGTTTTTCAGGGCTGTCTGTTCACTTCACTGTGTTATCTCTGCTTACCTCTCTTCCACACCATCTGCACCGCTTTCCCGAGTCCCTGGCTCTAGGGCAAAGCAAGCACATACAGTGGCTTTGCACTTGCTTCCCTCCAACAACTACTTTGCCAGTTTTCTAGCTCTGGCACATTCTGGCATGTATTCCTCCTGTTAATTACATTATTTGTTAATACCATGAATGCCATCTTCTCTCTTCTTCTATCCAAGGAAGATCATTGAGTATAATTCTTTTGGAAGACACATTTTTCCTTGGCTTCTGAGATAGGGGAGTCTTTGAAGAATGTTTGAAAGGACTCCTTTACCCCCTGAAATCTCCAGCCAGCCTTTGGCATCTGAGAAAGCACTGCTGGCATGGTGCTAGGGCCAAGTCTAGCAGCTCAGACTGCCATGGATCCCCTCTGCACAGCTCCTCTGGCTGAGGTAAGCATCAGCCAGCTTCACTGGGGGCTTCGGTCACAGCCCAGAGGTGCAGGATGCAGCTACAGCATTATTCTGGAAGGGGTTCCACCAAGCCTAGCAGAGCAAGCAGCTGGAAGCTTGTCAGAGTGCCTGCAGAGGCAACAAGAGTTTCCAGATGAGAAAACGCTTACATCTTTCTCCTTTTAAGACTGTGACTCTGGTTGTTGTTGCTCCAATACTTTCCTGCTCTGTTGCTGTTGTGTGTAAAAATTTATATTGGTAGGACTTGGCACTTTGAGAGTCACAGGTACTCATCGTTGGTTTCATTTTTCAGATGTACCTTTAGTTTGGAGTTGCAATGAATGCTGATTGTGTCTGAGTAACAGAAAATGGGATTCTGTCAAATTTCAGTATTTAAATTTATGAACTTCCCAGAAATTGGCTGCAGACTTGTCATTGCAATGCATCCCACTGCATAGAATGACTGTAAACTTCTCCATGCAGCTCTGCTTTGTGAGTATATGTGTACGCATCTTTTATTACTTATGAAACACATATCAATATTGTATTAATAAGTAGGCATTGATTTTCTACTAAGCACATAAAGATTTATGAAAGTAGGCAGTGCAGTGTTGCAGAAACTATGAAAGAGGTTTATAGAAAATCTGTGAAATGCTTTATTTTTGAAATATTGGAAAAATTCCATTCCAAATAAATCCAAATAAGACAGTCTTTTGTGAATAATAAATTTATTTTGAGTACAGAGCAAAGGAAGGATTTAAGGGCATCTAATTTGCAACAGACTGTGAATCTTGGTTCAAATCTGAACACAAATGGCTTCCTTTTGTATTATGGAGAGATTCAAGGAAGCTCCCGGTGGACTGAGTGAAGTACAGGCTAAACACCTGTGCAAGAACCCAGAGGCAAAAGGGCTAAGCTAAGCAAACAGGGAGATATGGCCCTGTCAGGCAGACAATAAAGCATTCTGGTTGTGTTCAGAGTAAGAAGAAGTGTCTAAAATGCAGTGATGCAGATCTTTTGGTAATGTCAAGAAGTGGAAGTTGTAAAAAGGACCATTTAGAGCCTCCCTTATCTGTGTTACATCTCCCAGAACTAGACATTGTAACAGAGCTTGAGATGTACATGCTTTCCAGTGTCAGTACTTTTTATGCTGATGCACAAGGTAAATCTTGAGACTGACATACACACTATGCTACAGAAAATAGCTCAGAAACCAGATCATACAGAGGAAATGCCCAGACTTAATTCTCCATTGTATCATACTCAACAGTTGTCAAGAGTGAGTAGAAAAACACACTCCAGAAACCTGGCATATCCCAGGAGCGTATAAAAGAGCATTACACACAACATCAGAATTACAGCTGCAGTCCCCGTGTCTGATTTCCTCCTGTACTGCATGAATCCTTAAATCCTGCAGAATACACAGGCTGAGGATATGTGCTTCTGCTGTGCAAAAAGATAAAGGACTCAACATGTTCTTAACAGAGCTGTTCAATGAAGTGATCCTAGTTTGACAAGGAAGTGGGAAGAACTGGAAAGATTTTTAGCAAAGAAATAGATTAGACCTGAAAAGTCCTGGTGGTTTTGTTTGTGGACCTCAATTGTTAGCTGCTTCTATTAATTCTTTGTCACTATTACTACTACTGCCTTCAATTTCCTCTGTCCCCCAATGGCCTCCAAGTCATTAATATTCCACTTTAAGCAAGTATCGGAGCTGTCACGCATTTCAAATCTCCCCAAGGAAGCTGTTTAAAATTGTAAGTAAGACCTGATGCTGAGACTTATTAACACCAAACTTGGAAACAGATTTTCTGCACAGGCAGTGATGACTCTTCAAGTTGTAGTTGCTGTCACCTTTTCAGTCCTTAGATTTATTGTAAATGTGAGTATCTCGAAAGATTTATTTGACACAACCAACGTTTCCAGCTCTCATAAACTGCTGTTTATTGATAGAACTGCGCTTGTACCAGAATCTCAGATTTGAGTGATGAGGCTGATCTTCTAGGTTACGTTCAGTTTTACCCACACAGTGTGATGCATGCAGAAGAAGTCCAACAAAAGGAGCAGTGGTAGCACAACAGAGCAAACATTCTGCTGTATGATGAAGAAAGTGGAAGTTTGTTTACTAGCTAAAAGACAGATTATCTTCAGAGGTTGCAGCATCTAGCCTGAGGTCAGAGTCTGTACCCAATGCTTTGAAACTGGTTTTTGTCTGAACCTCTCAAGCAATGCACGTACCCAAGGCTTTTGCTTCTGCCCACTTACCTATAGATGTTGGAACAACCCCATTTTTTTCAGTTCTGCGTCTAGAATCAAGAACAAACACCCCTATGTGGAGAACAAATCTAAAATTATCTGTAATATCTAAATATTAGCCTATTGCAGCCACTGCTCCTGGGTACGTTAAACTAATAAATCATGTTGTATCAGTCTGCACCTGGGATCATGCAGGTTTGTACATCACCTTACTGAAGCTCAGCTTAGGAAGCGTAAATCTGTCTAAAGTAGAAAAGATGTAACAAGGGAGGGCTCCTGTGCGGGATGAGTGCTGGAGATTGCAGCAGAACAGAGAGACGTAGGCACCACCAGGGTCTGTTCTGGCAGCCGTCCTGTCTGACCTTATGGTACTTTCCCTGACAGCACGAGGGGCTGTAAGAGGAAACCTCATGAACATCTGCACAGGTTGAGAAATTGTTGTACTTCAGCGCTCCTCAGAGCATGTGTTAACTCACAGAATGGGTCCCAGAGAGGTGGTGGAGTCTCCTTCTCTGGAGATATTCAAGACCCACCTGGTTGCCTACCTGTGCAACCTGGGCTAGGGAGCTGCTTTGGCAGGAGGTTGGACTTGATGATCTCTGGAGGTCCCTTCCAACCCCTACAGCTCTGTGATTCTGTCTGATTCTTGGTAGTTTCTTGCTGGACCAATTCTCAGACTTGGACCAGCACAAAACAACAAGAACTGCAGAGCTTTTAGCAACGAAACATCTCCAGCTGGAGAATCTGGTGCATCTCTGCTCCAAAAAGTTCTCACACGTCAGTAAAAGCCTTTTGCAAATGCTTCAAGCTGCAGTAAGCAGAGACAGCAGCCAGCGCGAAGTCCAACGCCACCGTCCTCGCGCCTCACGCCGCCAGCAGAGGGCGCCCGCCGCCCGCAAACGGCGGCGCCGGCCCCGCCCGACTCTCCACCGCCCTTCGGCGCCCGCGCTGGGCTGCGAGGAGCAGCCTCCCGCATCTCTGAGCGCTGAAAAGCAGAAGTTCCGTGCCCACGGGGCAACCCCACGCCGCTCGGCGCGTCCCGCTGCGCTTTGACATCCCGGTCACGTCCGCCTACGGAACGGAGCGGCGGGCCCTCCGCCTTTGTCTGCCAGGTGTTCGGGCACGTAGGTGGGCGCGCGGGGCGCAGCTGATGCAGCCCGGCTACCTGGCGCCGGCTAGGAGAGGAAAGCTTTCTGGGGAATGGCTGCTCCGCTATGGAAGCGACAGCCTGGTGAAGTTAAAGCACAGCACAGCATCGCACACGCCTCCGCTGCCGGAGGGGATCCGGAAGGTGCGGGTGATGCCTCTCTCGGTGCTCCAAGAGCGCTCTGGGCGCCCGTGGTCCTTTCAGCCCCGGCGCAGTAGGGGTGCTGCAGCGGGGAGGTGGATGCCAGCTCCCTGTCCGGCTGCATCCTCCTCGCCTTTGCATTTCGGCTGTATCGGGGGAGCTGGCACCCAGCTCCTCGTTGCAGCCTGTTCTGAGAACGTCGCCGACTGGATTTGGGGAGGATTTGTCAGGAGCGAGCGTGCTGCCTGCAGGGTCAGGCAGCAAAAAGGAGCTGTAACCAGGCGCGCGTAACCCACAGCTGGAAAGCAAAATCGCAGTTGGAAGGGAAAGATGAACGGGGAAGCAAGCCTGCGGATTGTCATTGTTGAGAGATTAATTTACTACTGGCCTTGATCGCAAACTTAAATTAATGCGCATAAAATTACAACACGGAAAAGAGATGCTTGTGACAATCGGAGATGCAGCTTGCTTTCCTTTCCCGGTTAGGACCCCTTGTGAAGTCATGTCCATTAAAGCCCTGAACGGCGGCAACTAACCAATAACTGCGGTGGAAGCAACAAGGTTCCCCCCAGCCCCGCCTGCCAGCTTCAAGAAAAAGGGGAAAACCGGCGGTGTCAATCAGGAGCACCGCAAAACAGCGGGACCCTCCCCGCAGCCTGCGCGGCCCCGGGAGCGGGCAGAGCCCCGCACCGACGGGAGACGGGGAACCGCGGGGCTGCCGGGCGGGAGGATATTGGCTGCGAGGGGGCGGAGGCTCCTCCCAGAGCCCGGCCGCCGAGATTTTGGGAGGATTTCTTGTAACTCATTTCCAAACCTGGCTGAGGGAAACAAGTTGCCGTCGTAGCGGAGGCTGCGACGCTCCCGCACCTCCCCGCAGCAGCCTCGGATGCTTCGCTTGGTTCGCGGAGGAGGGCTGCCGCTGCAGCTGCCCGGGAGGAGCGCACCCGCTCTGGATGCGGCCGTTTCTGTGAAAGCGTCGGCTGGAAGGGACCGGGCGGAAAGACAATGAGGGAAAGCCGGCCGGCCGGCCGCCCCGCTCCCCGGCATTCTCCCGAGGACTGACGGCGCACGGCGCTCAGCGTTGAGGCGGCGGTGCCCGGCGCGGGTGCTTCCCGGGACCGACGGTTCCCTTCGGCTGCCGACCGAGGGGAGCCCACCCGCGGAGCCAGCATGAATTCTGTGGCTGGGAATAAGGACAGGGTTGCGGTCACGGCGCGGAGCAGAAAATACGGGGTAAGCGGGGGAGCGGGGAGCGCTCGGGTTGCGGGGTGTCCGGGTGCGGGCTGCCCTGACCGCTGCTCCTTCTCCCGCTGCAGGTGACGGAGCCCTGCTCGCCCACCAAGCCCGCCGTCCCCTTCTCCCCCGAGAGCTGGTACCGCAAGGCTTACGAGGAGTCCCGCGCAGGGAGTCGCCCGGCCCCGGAGGGAGCCGGCTCGGCGCTCGGCTCCTCCGGCACCCCGTCCCCCGGCTCCGGCACCTCCTCGCCGGGCTCCTTCACGGGCTCCCCGGGGCCCGCCTCGCCCGGCATCGGCACCAGCTCCCCCGGCTCGCTGGGCGGTTCGCCGGGCTTCGGCACCGGCTCGCCGGGCTCCGGCAGCGGCGGCGGCTCCTCGCCGGGCTCCGACCGCGGCGTCTGGTGCGAGCACTGCAACGCCCGCCTGGCGGAGCTGAAGAGGCAGGCGCTGAAGCTGCTCATCCCCGGGCCCGTCAGCAGCAAGGTGAGCCGGGGGCCGCGCCGGGGGACCGGGGCGCGACCTGTACCGCAGCCGCGCCGGCTTGCCGGTGAAACCGCTCACATTTTTAGGGTTTCTTTGTGCCAGTTCTTTCTTAGTCTTGTTTCCCTTTCCCATCTCGTCCTCTTGCTTCCATTTCTAGGGGTTGTATGTGACAGCATCTTCAGCTTGCTTCTTGTTTCCCCCTTCCCTTGTGTCTGCGGTGGCTCTGCGTTGTCATTTCCCATGTGTTTGTTCTGAGCCCTCAAGGAATGGATGGGAATGCCATATGGGACTCTGTGGTACCATCCTATTTTGCTCTCTTTGATCCTACAGCGTGACTTTATAAAACGGCCCAAATATTGTCGTCCAGCTTTAGCCATAAGGTACCTACGGTCTAATACCTGTGCCTTTTGTTTCCACTGAGAGGCTGAGGGTGGCAAAGATCCTTTTGCAGCTCCAAGATGCACTGAAGGTCACACAGGAGGCTGTGATAGACCTTTGCATTGAATCCAGGGTGTTGTTAGCATAAGGACAACTTGGTGGTGGTGTTCTCTTACAAAGAATTGCTAGTATTCCTTTTTATCAAAGGAGATCTAAAAACACTCAAAGCTGTTGTTAAGTAATCCAAAACATGCAAATGCTTCTGAAATCTGGCCTTGGAGCTAACTGATCGTGAGCAGAGGCTGGAAGGTTCCCACCAGAGGCAGAAAGCTGGCATACTCTGGAATTCCCTGCTTTTGTTTCGTTTTGCATCGGTTGGTTTTTTGCTTCTTTTTTTTTTTTTTTGTGTTTGATTTGCATGTAAAGATTAAGACTAACGGCCCCTCAAGAGTCCCCAGCAGCCCTTGGCTGACCCCATGCTACCAAAATAGTGAGCAGTGGGCTCTTCCATAGCAACCTTGTGAGTGTTGTATTGTGGATTGGTCTACAGCACCCAGAATGTAATACAATGCGATTTCGTTTGCCCTGTTGGCTCAGGTAGTATCAAATGATAATATTTACTCTTCCACTTCAAAGAGTTTTCATTAGCCGTTGTGATAAGGAGGTATCATGAAAAAGAACCGACTGCTCAGAAAAGGTCCCTGGTATTACTGTTGTGATGTGCCCTCCATTATTTATTTACGTACTGTTTGCCAGGGAGTTGGTACTATCTTGAACAAAAGATAGGGTCTCAAGAGCTGGCTTAATTGAATTATTCATGAAAAGGAAAAGGTGGGACAGCAAAAATTAATATGGTTTAATTGATTGTTAACACACAATTGGTTCTCTGGAAAGTGGCTCTGTACCAAAACCTTCACAGATTTCAGGCCGTATGATTTGGCAGTTTTTACCAGCTGTGGGTATAGATGACAATCTATGGGTAAAGATGTGGGATCCACTAGAACAACAGACTGGGGATGTAAGTCTTGCTGGTTACATCTCATCCCTTGCAAAGCATTTTTCTAAAAAATAGAAGATACTTTATCAGTGACAAAGATTTGTGAAGTATTCTCTTGGTGATAGCCATGGCCTGTCCTGGCCTTCCAGAGATGTTCCTGTCATGTTGTTAATTGCTCTGTTCAGAGTTTAGCTGATGGTGTTGGTCAGGCCAATCTTTATTCACAACAGTACTAATCCATTTTCAGCCTCCCTTACCTTAATGCTTTTCTACTTTTTGACACCTCCTTTCTGAATCTTTGAGTTCTATAGGGTTGCCCCTTACAAAACTGTTGCTACCCAATGTGTGGATGTAGAGTTAGAGGGAGGGGAAAAGCACGGGTAAGGAGATCTTTGAGGGTTGTGGAGACCCTCTCCGCTGTTCGCTGTACTTTAACAGTGCTTGCAGATTCAATCATGTTCTGGTTCTCCAGCCCTTCTTGTGCAGCTGCCTTCTGATTGCTACCTGGCTGTGGCTATTTGCATCGATATTCCTTTCTGTCTTTTCAACAGTTACAAACTTTTTGGGCTTGTGAATTCTGCCTTTGAACACAGCCCAAGACAGTGAGGCTTTGGTTTAGGTAATGTAGGATACAAATATTGTGGCTACTGCTACTGACTTCTTAGGACCAGACATTCAAGTTTGTTGTTACTGGCATGCACTTGGCAGCCTTAACTGTATCTGAGGTAACAGTGGGATGTTGATGTGGGCTCTGCCAGCTCAGCCAGGGACTGTGCACTGTCTCTGTGGGTGCCTAGTACAGTAATACACTGGGGTTTTCCCTCTGAGGGAGAGGGATACAAAGTCTCTTGTAAGAATGCAAATGGTTATATATCTTGGGAAAAATTCACTTCTATTTGGGTTGAGGCTGGAACCTACCATGCTGGCATTTTTTCAGGGTACTGTGAAGCATGTTCTTGATTGCTGTGGTGGAAATAGGTTTTAGGAGAGTGGGTTTAATCCAACCATTGAGTAGGGAAAAAACTACCCTGATCCTGTTCTGGAGTTAGGTTACCCCCTCCAAACTTGCAAAGCGTTAGTCTTGAAAGCATTGTAGCTCAAGACTACGGTGTTCAGCAATATCATTTCATAGTAATTATGACAGGGCAGTGGAACAAGTTACCCAGAGAGGGGGTGGAGTCTCCTCTGGAGAAATTCAAGACCCTCCTGGGTGCTTACCTGTGCAACCTGGTCTAGGGAGTTGCTTTGGCAGAGTGGTTGGACTTGATGATCTCTAGAGGTCCCTTCCAACCCCTATAGTTCTGTGATTTCTAATGGAACTTGTTTATCTTTTATTTTTTATTTTTTAAATCTTCTTCTAGATCTGGCTAACTTACATGGCAATTCTTGATGTTGAAGACAGCCTGGAGATGTCATTAGTGTAATAAATATAGTCAGTGGCACCTGTTTCACGTTGCCATTGCATTTAGAATGGCATATAACTCTGGGAATTGTGTACTGCAGAAAAAGCAGAATATGAGGGCATCTGAGTTTTGACATGTCTCATAGCAAACACTGGTATCTGCAGTAAGCTATCTGAATGTGAACTTAAATTGATGCTTTCCACAGTGTGTTATCATGTAAAGGTTTGTATATATCTGCAAAGTGTAATAGTACAGTTCAGTGCTGCATAAACAAACCATACTTTTTGCACAAAGCTATGTGCTGAAGCTTTTCATTTCATAAGGAAAAACAACTCTTAACCTGTAGCAAACTGCTGCTGAGTAGCTCATTGTTAGTGCAGAGGTGCAGAGCTTTTCAGTTTTAAATAGAAGCATTTTCTCCTAATACAGCAGCAGGATGAAAACAGATTTTTTTTTTTTAGAGTAGGGTATGGGGGATTGACAAAAGGATGAGGAATATATAATTATAGTTGTGCTTCTTTATTCTGTTTAAAGTACAAACACAAGGGGGGAAAAAAGCTAGAAGCTTTTTTTTTCCCCTTCTCTTGTGTTCCAGTTGTGCCTAAATGATGTACAGCAATTATCTGCATACAAGGGGTTGTATTATGAGAATTAAATCTTGTAAACCCCCGTATGAAGCATGCCCATGGGGCATGACAGACACAAGAAGCTGTTATAGGTGTGCATTCTAGATGGTAACTGAAAAGATCTTAGAGTATTTGGTGACCATTGTGTTTTTCTCTTCTACAAACATTTGTATGACAATGAAAGCTGTCTTAAATTACTAACTTAAGCTTTTTCTCAAGCTACATTTTCAGGAGAGTATCTCTCAAAAGTTTAGCAGAGAAGCTAGTGGAATCACACTCCATGCTTATTAGAATTCAGATGAAATCTGCCTTAGATTCAAACTTGTGATATCCTCTTTCTTCATTGGAATGTTAACCTTCTGAACGTGCAGCAAAGAAATTATCTTAAGTTTAATCAAATAGTCACGTTTATGCATATCAAATTATATTATGTGAGAGCAATCAGTTGAATATTAAGAATGAGTAGTCCCATACTGGTGATTGTATTTTGTTAGGGTAGAACTGAAAAAATAATGAATGTAGCCTTTAAAGCAAGGTGTAATTTGGTTGTGTAGAAGTGAATATCTGCTTTGGAGTGCTGTGATGGGGTCCAAAAGTAAGGATAATAATTCAAATGCTATGTTGGTGTTATTAGGTGTAGTAGTATTCTGTACCCTCTTAGCTAAAAAGCCTATGCTTTGGAATACAAGGAATGAGTGAACTCTGGTTTAGCAGTCTGGCTGTGAATGGGGGAGGAATTGTATTCAGGGATGCAGGTTTTTTTTTTTTTCCTCCTTCAATTTCATGAAACTATTTTCTTGAATGTATGTTGTTGAATTAGCCTTTTCTGTTTAAGGGATGTTTGGTGGTCTAAACTTGACCAATAATTATTAATAATGAAGAAAGCCCTGAAGTTGGTCTCATGACTAATAGGTTCTTGCTAGCTCATAGCTACTTCCATAACAGTTTCAGTAGACAGAACAGTAATGAACCCTTCCTCGAAGCTGAGCAAGTATAGATAGAAGGCAGAATAATGGAATTTCAGTTCTGTCCAGACCTTTAATTTGTGAACAAGCACAGCTAGACTGTATGGTGACTTAATTCACTGTGCAAAAATCTCAGGCACCTAATCATTTCATCCCAACTCATTGCAATGCAGATAGGATTATTGCATTAGAAATGTGATTTTAAATGGCCTGAGGCAGTAATTTGTCAGCATTTGGAAGGATTAACTCCATTAAAGTTTAGGCAACAACAACCGTTCTTTTGTGTTAGATCACAGGTCACAATACCAAACATAACTCATTTGTGAATCTTTTTTTTTTTTTCCCACAATTGAATATTTGCTGGCAAGTTGGGAAACTTGGGCTACTTTGTTTGCCCTGGAATTACAGCTGCTTAAAGAGGTCCAGGGGAGACAAAGAGGTATGCCTTCACCTCTGAGAAGTGAATGTAAACCTTCTTTTCTAGAAGCAGCTGGAGGTCACCTATCTTACTGTCAATGTGTGAAATGGTGTAAATGTTTCTTTCAAGCTCACTTATGTCTTTGAGGTGAAGGTGAAGATGCTGTATGTTAAAGACTGTTTCCTAGGGAGGTGTTAGCTCTGCAACTTTCTCTGTGGGATCATAAAGGCTCTTGCTGAGGGCTTTAGAATTTAGGAATAGACTCATGATTATATCTAGTGAATTGAGACTTGGGTGTTTTTTTCCTATCAGAAAAGAAAATGCTTTCAAAAGACAATAGACTGAGCTATTTGAATTAAAAAAATTCTATTTTTTCCTCAATTTTCTAAGGAGAAGCAAAATTTTGGTCAAGTGACTCTTTCTACACAGAGGCCTGTCTCTACATCTAAAGACACCATGTTCACCAGTAGTTAATACTTAGTGTGTAGTTGTCCTCTTGATGGCAACAATACTGAAGTTCCTTAGAGGTGCTTTATATGTGCTAATAAACCTGCACTGATATCTAAAGTCATATTTTATCAGTATATAGTTTTATCTCACTGGAAGTATAAGTTGCAAAATTGGTAGTAATCTTGTATAGTAAATTCAGTATTTTTTTTGTGTGTTGCTTTGAAAAGGAAGGGGAAGGAGATAAGACAGTCCATTCTGAATTCCCCAGACAGCATTAGAGAAAGTGTCGCACATTACTAGTACAGGCATTGGTGTTTAATGGGATTCATGCTGATGCCAGCAGATTATTAGAAAGCTGCAATGCTGTTTATATAGGATTGAAAGACATCTGCAGTTTTGCCACATCAGCGGTACGTAGGCTTTGACATCATTCCATTGGGGTGCTTCCAAACGCTGAACTTGCTGCCTGCCACTTCAATAAACTTGGCTATTGCGATCTATGTAATGATGTAGTAAGAACTGCAGAATCTTGTGACATGGTCTGCAAGTCAAAAATGTAAGGGATGTTCTGACTTAACATACCAGCTTAGATCTTAGTGAAATGTCATGCTGTAACTTGAGAGGTATGTGTGTTAGTGAAGTGTTGGGAAGCCCACGTGCTTGTATTTCCCTCTGCAACTGGATGAGTCATTCCTCTTCTTAATAACGTCACTTATTGCTGAAGCTGCAGTTCATGAGCTATCCCTGACTGTAGAGAAGGAGTTTGCATGTATACTTTGTATTAAGCAAGTTTTCGTATGCAACAACGACCTGTAAGCAGAATGGTATCCCAAGCCTGAGAAACTTGAAAAGTGTCTTCCAAAATCTTTCTGATTACTGGCCCAAACTTTGGTTGCTCTGTGGCACTGTTTGAATTCACTACCATTAATTAAGGTATTAATAAAGCTCTTCTAGGAAGCAGTGGTATGGCAGTAACTGCGAACTGTGTGCTGTGGTCACATGCTGAAAAGCTTCTTTTCTTTAACAGCTTTAGCTTACAGCCTTGAAGGAAATAGCAGTTTCAGTTAGCAGTTTCTTAACAAGAGCATGGTTGTTGCAGAGATGTTAAGTTTTAGATGATCATACTACAGCTGCATCCTAATTTATGGGCTTACAGGACTCAAATTCTCAGTGGCTCTTTGTCTAGTTTTATTTTCAATAGCATTCTAGGCAACTGTTCTACGTTAAAGCTGGGTTTAAGAAGTAAATGAGCATAATTAGACTGAGAAATGTTTTTAGATTTCTTGTTTTGTAATGTCTTATGTCTGATTATGTATTTCGGGTTTAAACTGTACCAAGAAGGTAATACCTTCAACCAGAATATGTGAAGCTTATGTTTATTTTCTCCCTCTCCCTTTTTTAACAATACTATAGTATAGTTCAGTAATGTTTTGAGGGTGTTTTTTGAAGTTTCTCCAAGAAAAAACACAAAGCTATGATATAGTCATAACATTGACTGGACTGTTCTGAGCTTTGGATGGAAGCTTTTTGGAAGGTCCTGCAAGAAATGTTGGATATTGAAAACTAACTTTAAAAAAAAGTGAGCTCTGAGTATTTACTGTAGGTGCAAAGAAATTGGAAGAGGAGAGAGAAGAGGGAAATGATGGTCCACATCTGAACCTTGTCTTTTGGCTTGTGTGAAATTGGCAGTAGTGAGTGGATTCTGTCTTCACTGAAATCAACAAGATTTCATTTAGACCACAGCTCTACCTATTGCATACCTAATCAGGAAATATCTACGTGCCCTTAAAGTAACAGGCAAATGCCCTGCTCAGGTTAAGCAGGGCCAAGAGATCCTGGCCCCGGTGGGCTTCCTAATGTACTTTTTCCTTTTCCTCTCCTCGTGCAGGTCACAAGTTAGCCGTCCATGCAGGTCTCCTCTGTGAATACATGGTGGTTGCTCCCTGCCTTGGTTCTTATCAAGATGATACATAATTCAAACATCTTCAACAGTGCTACTCTCAATCAAAAGGATCTGAGTTGTGAAAAGTCAGGGTGTGCTATTATTACAGCAGATGAGGGCAGACCGTGGTCTCTGAGGAGGGTAGTGATGAGAGCAGTACAATGCTTAACTTCAGCTGTAACCAAAACAGATTACGGAAGTATCTTGTAACTACTTTACAGAAGAGAAATTAAAGGAGAATGTGATACTACCAGTGTGAAAGAATCAGTTTTAAGAAAATGGTGTATTTGTTTGGACCTTGGATGTATTTTTTAGGTATCAAAGTTAAACTTACTGTTATTCCTGAGTTCTAAGTACAGTGTAGTAAAGCTAAGAGCTACATGTTGTTCTGCCATTGGTATGCTTCTTAAATTCTCCTTCCATATTAAACCTGCTATTCTGTTCGGTGTGGTTGATCTTGCATTTCTTTATTTATTATTGAATATTTTATATTTTCTGAGAGGGAAGAAGATCTAAATCTGAGAACCCTTCAGGCAGTTTCTTCTCTATGTTCCCTTGAAGCACTCTTCAGTAGTACTCTTTGTAGAAGGAAAAACAAACGCAGAGGAAGTTTAAGACCTGAGGGAGTTAATAGGGTCTTAAATTGATCTTGGTTTACAGTTCATGAGAAAAACAGAAGACAGTCCTCTTTTAATAAATCTTGAAGTGCCCAGTTCCTTACTTATAAGAATCCAGTATTGGTAGAAGACTTCTGCATTGCATACCCTCCTCCAACTAAGTATGTTTGAGTCTCCTCACTTTGCTGCCCCATAAGTAGGACAGTTTTATTTAAAGACTGTACAGCATATGTTTTGTTAGTGGCTAGCTGAGTGATCATAGTTGATAGATTTGGTGTTACAGAAAGAGCATCAAATACCTTTTAAATTTTTTAGTAAAAAGAAAAACAAAAACAAACACAAAAAAACCAACTACCCAACCAGACAAACAAAACACTAACCCACCATGAGTGTGGCTCTGGAAAATATACTAAATGGTGGTGTGGACCAGAGGAACTGTGATTTTGGAGATAGTTGTCTGTGCCCAGAACTACCTGATGTGAAGCAATCTAGATCTGGTGTTTGTAGGAAGACCTTAAATTAGGGATAGGATTACTTAAGCATTTAATTTTCAAAATAACTTCAAGTTGAATTTGCTTCATGTACATTTGCCATTTAGAAATGTTTTGACCTGCAGGTTTTCTGTGGTCTATTAATTGCAAACTTTTACTGCAGTTTGTATTTTGCCATGCCCCTGAAATTGTTAAGTACTTTGACATGATCGTTTATTTGCACTTGGGTATTAACAATAGCTTCTCTATTCCATGGATGCATACAAAGAGAAAATTCTGCTCACATTAAGATTAGGGGAGGAAAAAATGAAGGGAGATTTTGATTCACACCTCAGTGAATATTTTTTTTATAAAGAAAAATAATGAAAATTCAGTGTTTTGAGTGTTTAGCTTTGTTCATAGTTGTCTGAGCATATCTACCCAACAACTGAATTTTTTTTCCAAAGTTATGTTTCATTCTCTCTCCCTCAACCTCACAGTTAACTGAATTTGGGAATAGAGCTCTTCAATTCTGTGGACCCCTGTGTAGTTCTTTTGGGAAGTACTCATTCCTTTGATCACCACAGGTGTACTTCAAGATGAAAAAGAGGTTCCTGCAGTGCTGAGGAGAATCATTGTTCTGCAGACCTTTGCTAAAAGTGGGGCGGAACTTGGCCTTTGCCTATTTCTGTCCTGGCTCCTGTAGAGTCACTTGGGCAAAATTCTGTCTTGCTAAAGGCAAATTCAGACTTGATTACATTGGACTTCTTTAGTCTGTGGGTTTTTGCCTCCTAGCCAGTGTTTGTATGCTATTATTTTGACTGGACAGTTTTATTTTTCTGTGCCTTGTAGCTAAATGAACCTCTGACCTGCTAAGTGCCAAATGCTGAAAGAATTATCCATTGACTCCATCTACCTGATGGATTCCAGCAGAAAGCCCAGTGGGCAATAAGGCTGTCTTGGCTTTAAGCAGGCTCTGAACAGCAAGAAGAGAAGCCATTACTCTTCATTTCTCTATTAGCTTCACTGCTCATTTAATAGTGCTGGGCAAAGAAAAACATTAATATCCTACTCAGCAGCCAAATGCACCAAAGTGAGAGTTGTGACTTGTGTGTTTTCCTCTTTTCTAATGGGTATCATTAAAATTTAACAAGTCACCTAAATCATGTTGGTATTCCCAGTGTTAATATTGCTGAAATTGCTGGCAGCATTCCCACAGAAAGAGGAGTTTGCTGGGGCTGGTGGCTGGCATTTGTTGCTTGAGGGGGGAGGTGTTGAAATTGGAAAAACCCTGATGCTGTAAAGGCACTATGAAGTCTTTGGTGACAAGGGACATTTGCAATACACAGACTTATTCTTTCCTTTTCATTCCCTTCCCCCTTCTGTCCCTAGTTCTCCTGAAGCTGTCATTTCAGTTCATATACATTAGATTTCTAATAGAAATTCTTGACAATAAGCCTGCGTACACATGAACCTAGCAGGAAGGCATACAAGTGTGCTGGTGTGCTAGCTGGTGCAAGTGTCAGATTTAAGAGATTGTTAGACTGTAGATGGCTTTTACTGGAGGTCGAGAAGGCTAACAAAGTGGAAGAAGCAATTAAAGTGGTATTTGTTAGAAAGGAATAGCTAGCTGTCTGGGCAGGCTGAACCTGGGGAAATGATGGGTAGCTGGAAGGCCATTAGTGATGGCTTTGTAAGCAGTTTTGCAGCATGGGTGGTAAACCTAAATCCAGAGCTGCTCTTTTAGCATGTCTAATAAGACTGCCTATTTTTCCTGTGTCGAATCTATTTTGAGTAATGGATTTGACAAAATCTGTGGATTTTGGTTCAGGTTTTGAGGTGGGAGAAAAGTTTTAGGGGAAAAAGGAGAGGAAGCTGGCTTAAAGGAGGTTTTCAATATGTTTTCCCACAGCCATGAAAACAAGACTGGCTTTTGTAGAGTTATTTTTGTGAAGTTGCTGATTGCTACAAAGAGTCTGGCTGATGTGGAATATGATATATGATGGGACAAGCAGCTTACTAAGAATGCCTTTTCATTTTAAATGAACAGTTGGTATTTGGTTCTTATAAATTTCTGGTAAGAGTTATGATATTGGTATTCTGAAAAAAGTCTTCAGAATTTCTTTGCCTGCTGCAATCATTTTTAGTTGTTTGAAGTATCAGATCACATCTCTTATCTGTCCTTTTCCTGACTGGAGTATTGTTGGGTTTTTGGCTTTAACATCAGAAACTTTAAAAGTTCTAAAGGGTAACGATCAGCACTTACAGCAAATGGTGCAAAACATTTCGGTGTCCTGAAGGAATTTTGACGTTGTTTTCATTTGAGTGTTCTATATGGTTTTTTCTTGTAGGCATGGTAGCTGCAGAATGAAAGCTTATAACCCTTGATGATGGAAATGCGTGGCAAATACACATACTGCAGGACAGAAATAGCAGATGGTGGCCTCTTCAGATTATTCTGGATACTTTACAGCCTGAAACAGCTATTTACCCAACAGAGAAAGCAGAAAACTAAAACAGAATAAAGGAATAGCAACCATGCAACAACAGACCCAGTAATAGTGGTGGGTAAAAGCAAAACTAGCAACTGCTAACGTAGGCCGGGGCCTAGACTTTGAAGCTGTGGAATCTGTTCCTCTGGTGTGAAGAGTAAGCTGAGGTGAGAATAGCAAAGGCATGCTGCAAGAAGTGCAGGACTTTAAGATGAAGAAGTCAGATCATGGAGACAGTGGGAAACAACTTGTAGCTTGGAAGGGACAAGTGACAAAGGGTCAGTGTTTCCACAGGGAAGTTTTCCACTGAGGAAATGAGGAGTAGTGGATGACAAACGCAGATACTTTAAAGAGCTGAGCTTACTACCAGAGTCCTCTCCTGATGTCTTTAAAGCTTTACAGGAGAACTGTTTATAAAGGTTGTCTTTACTACTTTTCCTCTTATTCTTTGAGCTACTAAACAGTTCAGGAGTCAATAAGCAGCTAGAAAAGTTGAGGGCAATTTGAAGGAGCTGCCTTTGGTTTAACACACCTTCAGTACTTTAATTTGGAATAGCTTTTGAAAGAGCCAAAGGTACTGGTGCATCCTGTGATCTAAAGATATAACTGGATTTTCTTCCATCTAATTTATGTTTCTCTTCTGCTTTCCAGTCTCAGAGGCCTGCACGTGCCATACCATCACTATGAGGTTTGCTATGAAATAGGAACTTGACCTACTGCATTAATAGCTTTGCCCACCATAGCAATTAACTGGTATTATCTGGCATCTGTATTGGGATAGGACATTCTAGAGTGTCATTAGGAATTCAATTTTTTTTCTCCTTTCCCTGTATCAGTCTCTGAAGGAAAGGTTTGACTTTCACACTAATTTGAATTCTGAAGGTATTGTATTCTTAAGGTAGAGTTCACAGATTTTATAGTAATACTATAGCAGATACTCTAAGGGCATGCTGGTAGTAATTGCAAATACTTTGGAAGCAGAAAAAACTTAAGATGTGAGAGGAATATTCAAGAAAGGGAGTGCGTTATTCTGCACTGTCAGGGATGGTTCTAAAAGAAACATTTTGCAGATTGGAGTGCTTAAAATTGCTAGCTTTCTTTGTCGCTCCTAGTTACTTAGTTCTTCCTAGCTAGGTCTGTCTCTGTCTTGCCTGTTTAATATTCCACTTAAGTATAATGAGAGATGAAACATTCAAGATGCCTGTATCCTCCAGGAGTCAGCTCTACTGATGTGAATACTTATGTTAGCTGTTTATAAGCAATGAACTAAACATGGATATAAAGGGGAGGGGGAGAAGAAGGGAAACTGTTCTGACTTCTCTTAATTTACGGTTCCTTTTATCAGCAAAGGGAATAATTCTTTCCTGTTTCTACTCCAAATGCACACACACACTGGATAATAGGAATTGTTTCAATGAGCACACAGTGGTAAGGCCCAGATAAGGATTATTTTGGTGCCTGAAATATCAGGGACCAGAGTGTGCTATGTGGGAAGCTTGTGTGGAATCATGCTGCTGAGGAAGCAGTGTGTAGTAATGTGCTTGGGTGACACTGATAAATGGCTCCTCTAAGCAAGCATCTGCAGCAAATTGTCAGACTGAGACTTCCCAGCATACCCTAAACCTCAGTATGAATGAAATCTCTGTTGTGCCATTACTTACCCACCTCCAAGTGAAATGAGAGGATAGGATTCATTACTTCAGTGCAGTTTCCATGCAATTCTGCTCTCTTTATGCACATGTATGTGTGTATTTATTCTTTTTTTCTTTCTATACCATTTTTGGCAGTGATGACTGCAGAACTTCCAGTGTCCTTCTGCTGACAAACTGCACAGCTCTTAGAAATAGGACAAAGTCACTTTCAGAATGAAGTGTAGGTCTTTTATTTCTAGAAGCTAAAAATGAGAAATTCTATATATTCTGTTCTTTGATCAGATGCATGCATAATTAAGGCAAATAACAAAGATAAGTTATTTTTATTGTGATTTTGATAGAGTGTATGGTGGCTGGGGGAGAAAGGGAAAAGTTCTTGGATTTTTAAATTTTTTTTAAGAATCCCAATTATCCTCTTCAAAGGGCAGGGAGATAGTCTGTAAAATTTTTGTTTTGTTTTCTGCATTGAAGAATCTCATCTTTTCTGAGTTACCACTTGCATGGGAATTGCTAGTTTATAGCTGAACCAGTGATTGGGCACCAGGTGAGAAGGCATGGCTAATCCAGAGAGCTCAGGTGCAAGCAATGTGCCTGACTGACTAAAAGGGACCCAGAGGCCAGTCCTCCTCACCCTCATTTAAGGGTTAGCAGCTGAGGGAGCGGCATCTCTATTTGGAGGTTGTGCCCTTCTCAAGACTCCAAAAGCCTTTGGAAAAGGTGAGCTACTTTTCCCGTATTGCTTTCTAAACTAAATCTTGATGAATACCTTTGCAAGTGTGCTCCTATCCTAGTAGAAGGCACTATTATTGCCTTCCATTGCTTCAGACCACTGGTGCGTGAAAGGGGTTTGCCTCACTTCATTGTGTATTCTTGCAGTGGTTGAAAATGAAACTCAGAGAACTTAAGCTTTGATGGAAAAGTTTCTGGGATCAGGAATTTCTGATTCTGAACCTAGAAAACAAGCTGAGGTTACTCGGTATTTGGAAATTATTGGAAAGATAACTTCCTTACACCTCTTAGTTGTAGCTAATACATCAAACCTCAGGGCCCTAAGAAATGAACTTCTCTAGATTTAGCTGCAAGTATGTAAGATGGTAACCTCTGAATGAACGACAGAAAAGTAACAGTGTGTCAGGACAGAAGAGCACATAATTCAGATGTACCTTAGTTACCAGATTTCAGTAATAAGTGCCTTAGCTGAAGCTTACCTTCACTGGCAAGATTAATAGTTGAATAGGGAGTCTGTTAGCAACTCAGGCTATTCTCATCTGCCTTGCTGGCTTTTTGTGAAAAGCTTTTAGTGTTTGTTTGTGATGTGGAATTGAACTTTCCGTAGTAAGAGAACTTTTTCTTTGCTTAGCAGAAAACAGTGTGTACTCCTAGAGATAAACCTAGGTGGTTTGTAACACTTGTGTTGGTGGAAGTCACTGGACTTTACACAGCTGCAGATACTCATGTAGATGTACCCATTGCTGCAGTACACCTGTAGCTCCCATCTAATTAAAATGTAGATTAGGGCAGCTCCTTCTGGTTTTACAGCTGTGGAGAAGAGATGTGGAGCAACTTGATGAACTAGCTGTATGAAACTGAATCTGTTTCTTACATGCTTATGCTGTTGAGAAATGAAAAATTTCCTTTCACTATTGACATCTTGTTCTGCAACAGCTGTTGTACAGTGGCCGTGCGTTGGTTATTTTGACTCTGCAGAGGGGAAGAGGGGAGTTTGTATTTAAAAGTTGCCAGCCTTGAAGAGGTAATATGATAGTTAAATATGTGGTAATTAACTTATGATGATAAATCTTTTAAAAAGACCTTGATTTCTGAATTAATGATTGGTAAGAGAAGCTATCTACTAGTTCAATGAAGGAAAAAAAAAAGGAAAAAAATGCTCATGAGATCAGGTGTTTTGTACTGTAGGTTTTTCTTTTTATTTTAAAAAGTGTTTATCTCTTCCTTTTTTTCTCCTACCTTGGACAGTTCATATCTATGAATAATTTCATTGTCCTTTGTTGTCTGCTGTTGTGAATGGCATGCTGTTAAGCAGTCTGTATTCATGTGGTGTTTGTTAATGTTTGTTTTGTATTCTGTCTACCTCTCTGCCTTTCTAGAGATCAAATAGGCGATGCAAGACTTGCCAATGTATAAATGCTGTTAAACTGTATTTGAGAGAACAGGAATGGGGCCTTTGTCATTTCATTAGTTACAACGTTAATTGTACAGGTTGTTCAGGGTTTTTTCTCTAGTGGAGAAGTAACCATTTGAATGCATTTTTCTACTTTTCAGAAAGCTTGACTGTCTTAAAATTTATATGTAGTAATTGGCACGAGCTTAAGATTCTCTTTGTTTCCTAGTCCTAGATGTTCTTTGTTAATGTTGTATTTCATGGGGTTTAAATGGTAGAAATACCTATCTTCCATTTTATAATTCTTCACCGAGTATTTTTTGGCTTTAATAGTTTTTGTTATGGTTTTCTTTGCTTACCCAGAGCCATTTAAATATTTTTCTTATTATATCCTTTCTGTTCCAAACATAAACATTTCTACTAGTATTCCAAACACTTGTTTAGACCCTGTTTGTAATCCTTGTGTTTGTTAGGCTGAGAAGCTGAGACCAGTAGGCAGAAAACATACCCCAAGCTACCCTGTTGCCTGCAGTTTTGCCAGGTGAATGAGAAACTAGGCCAGTGCTTTCCTGTGCTTCTGTAGAGACTGATCTCAGTCATCAGTGTTTCTTCTGAGAAAGCTTCATTCTTCAGATGCATTGTGTTAAGAAAAAGATTGAGAAATGATTTGCCATTGTGGGTGAATCACTCAATGGCTAGCAGGAAAGCAGGCATTACATTAATAGTAACTTCTTAAAAGATAACACTGTTTTTTCATTGTCCCTTCTTTCTTTCATTGTGTGCGCTGTATTTAAATGCATGCTGCTGCTCTTAGAATCTCTTTATCTGTAGATATTTTGGTGAAGCTGCTCAAAGACTCCTAGCTGGGAGCGGTTTTTCAGCTACTGTTTATTCCCTTGTTTCTTGTAGGCTACCAGATCCAACTACGTGTTTCTAGGCCTCATAAAACTGTTGCAAGACCCTCTGCTGTCTGCAGGGCTACATGAAGTGCTTCTGAAACCGAATACACATTCAGTGTCTGATTTCTGCTGAGTCTATGTAACTGGGTTTCTGTATGCCACCTCAATCTTGCTGAAATCCTCACAGGAATCATTCCCTTATAGACTGGGTGTTTACTCCTCCCCAGCTATTTCTGGTTTGAGTTAGCTGTTGCAAACAGTATTGCTGGGCTCGTGCAGGAGAGGGAGGCGTTCGTTTGTACTTTCCTTTTGTCAGATCTCACTAGCTGACCTCTCCTTTTAAGAGGAGTACTCTAATTGCTGCCCCACAGGAACTCAAGGAGGGAACTTTGTCCTTTACAAGTTTGTGGCTCCTGAGATCAGAACTTACCAGTGATAAATCTACTAAAAACACGATGCTGCAGGGCAGTATCTTGTTTCTGTAGGTGTAAGGGATGAAGGAAGAAGGTTTATAGATGCCTTTTACCTCTATACTTGTCAAGAGATGTTGTCTCACAATCGTATATTTGCCCTGATACCTCCTTGTCACCAGTCTGTTAGGAAGCAGACCTAAACTAGATGAGTAATTTCATATAACGCTGCATGACAGGATTACATGTATGTGATTGTTTTGAGATGCTGATGTCTGGAGGGTCCAGTCTCCTAGCTCTCATTCCTAGATGCAAAGCATGGGAAGAGAAGTGGGTTTTAGACTGGGTGTCACCTATGCTTCATGCTCTGCAGCACGTCTCAAGGCAAGCATGTTTGGAGATGCTGTTCACTATGGGCAGCACTGGATATGCTTTTTCTTTGTGGAATGACTTATTAGGCTGCCTTTAATTTGAACCATCTGTGGTGACCTGTGTGCACTGTTACAATACTGTTTTTATGTCAGACTTCCAGCAGCATGCTGTGAGTGACTGGGAGACGAACATGTGAATTAAGGTACAAAAACCACTGGCAGCATATTGCAGTGGATGTACAATTAATTAGAAAACCAGTGTGTTCAATGTGAACTGTATATCCTGAACCACGCTCAATCTTAGTTTTTATTCTCAGAACTGTAGGGACTCCAATGAAGTTGCAGGGTGTAAAAATGAAGTTCAAAGTATAGGGGTGGTTGTTAGGGTCTTTCCATGTGTTGGCTGAAGGAGTAATGGAGTTTGTTTTCCTTTGTCATTGTGCTGAAGGATCCTGTGAGGTAGTTTGAGGCATGTTAGATCACTCAAAACATGGAATTGTTGATTGGCTACAAACCTGTGCTTTCCTTACAAGATACTGTTGCTCTTCCTATAACCAACAAGCGCCCTGTATATATCCTTTCCCTTTAAAATGAAAACTTCTATCCTCTCTACTCTTGGTCTCTAACTAAGGGGCTTAGTTGGATAGGGTTGCTGTTGGCTCTGATTATAGCAACTAACTCTAACCCTTAGGAAAGAGGTTGCTGTGTTGCTTGACAGCCAGAGCTGATAAAACAATGATTTCCACGCTAATTAAAATGAAAATTTAACTTATGGAGGACCTTATTGATTTTCATGTTGGTTAAGATTCTTGCAAAATCTGATGCAATTTGCTAGAAATTGTAAGGAATTCACAGCAACTCTAGAAAAAAAAGGCAAGGGCTCTGGTAGGGCCTTTCTAAGCCTGTTATAAAGAAATTGAGAACTGCAATCATAATCACTGTTGTGACAGTCTCTTCTGCATGTTAGACTTGATTTTGCATTGGTTTTGTCAAGTGTTAGTACTGTCTCTCATTTGATAGTAGAGAAATAGAAATACAGCTTAAAATGAAATTAAGGCCTTTAGAAGATAGTATCTTTAGAAAGCTTGCTCATATTTTAATAAGTGAAAGCAGACATGTAAGCAAGAGCTCTGAGAGCTGAACAAAATGAGAGTAAGTATTGTGTATGTGGGCATCTCAAAGTGAGCCTTGCGCTTGGCACTGGGTGCTCTGAGAGAACCTCTTAACTAATGTCAGAGGTGGTAATGTAAACAAGTGGCCTGAACTGGGGCTAGGTGGCGTAATTCAAACTTTATTGGGCTAACAGCAGCCTCCTGAATTGGCTACATGGAGCAGTACTTCTGCTTATGAACCAGCAGAGTGGTAGTAAAGCTGCAAATTGTTTCTGTACTCCCAAAATCAACTTGCCTGTGGGCTCAGGCAGCCAAATTATGAGCATCCCCAAGGAAAGAGATTGTGCAGCCTCTCTGGGCCATTGTTGCCATGCCTCTGCAGTTCTGCCGGACCAAGCTAGCTTCTGCTGGCACTTATCTGTCTGATCTCATGGTTAACTTGCTGGTGAGCTAATGCTGCAAAACCAGCACCCCCACCACAAGTCCCTAGTACTAGCAGAAAGCAAGATCAGTGCGTATGGTGTTACTGAGTAAATTAGACCTCATTTCACCTTTGTTCTCTTTCAGTCTGGAGACAGTTGTTTCCTAGAGCCAAATATCTACACCTAGCTGAGAGATTAAGACATGAGGTGCTCATCTGACATAAAAGTATTTGTAAACAGTGTGACTACACATAGCTACAGGCAAAAGAATTTTCACCTGTAGTTTGACTGCATCATGAAAAAATGTACTCATAACTAGAGGGAAACATAAACCAGATATTTCAGACATCAGTCTTATTACCCTTTTGTTACCCTTTTTCTTATTTTTTTTTTTCCTTTGGTAGGTGGTAGAAAAATGGGAAGAGATGCCATTCTGATTAACAGAATGCTTATACTTTAGAATTGATCTGAAGTTATGTGAATGTAGTATGGCTGCGTAAGACATACAAGTATTGTACTGATGGTAGTAAATCTAAATACAGTATTTTGTTGGTTTCCCAGTGTGTCCATGAATACATCACAAATAGCAAATTAAATACCACCTATTGGAAGAAGTCCGATAAGATGAAAGATGCTTGAAAAAAAAAAATCTTAGAGATATCTATGTTCACTTTAAAGCAGACTATAGAAAGATGTGATTTAACCCTGTTGATGCTGAGATGTTTGTGCTGGGCTGTCCCTGTGTCTGCTTAACAACCAGCAAGTTGCAGGCTTCTTTTCTGCACCTGCAGATCATGAAGACCTTCTACATTGTCACTTAGTAGGAGTGCCTCAGTCTGCTGCAGCATCCACCCCTTCTGAAAGGGGCTGTGGCACTAAGTGCATGGAGCTTTTGATTCTCTACTTCTAGTCAGTGAAGGCAATGAGCCCCTCAGCTCCTCTGAGATAGGTGCCTTGTTCTTCAATTGCCTCATGCTATACTCATGAGCAAAGAGGAGTATCCAGGTAATGAATTGCGTACTGAATCTGTGTTGCAATAGTGTGAATTCATATTTCACTGAACATTTGCAATTATAACAAATTCAGCATCACTTATTAATCTACAGTGACTGATATTTAGCAGATATGCAAGATCTGGATTATTAACTGGAAAACATCAGTGTTGGAACAACTTATGTTCAAAGTATGGGTGGACACATACAATGGAAGACATGGACTCTTCCTAAAGCACAGTGAGCTGCAATTTAACTACAAGGCTTTACTGGGGAAAAAAAAAGCCAAACAAAACAAACCCAACCTATTAGCCATGAAGAACAACTTCTTTGTAGTACCAGTTTCTCCTTGGTTTGTGAGTTTACTGTGGGCTACCACTGTACTTCTCAAATTTATATCCTGGGCAATTTACAGTGCTAGAGAAACTTGGTATTATTGTAACTTTCCAGTGGCCACAAACCTTAACCTGATCTTGCAGCCCTGTAGGTGAAGATTTTTCTGCTAAAGCTTGTGGTGTCCAATGATGCAGGGGATAGGTGGGAGGAGAGACAGAATTTGTCTTTTATTACTTGTGTTATTAATTCACTTTGATTTCCTTCATGTTGGAAGTGGTGGGTGGAAAGAACCTATTGCAGGTTCCCTGGCTGTAACTGATGTTGATGCTTTTGGGTTTAATTAAAAAAAAAAAAAAAAGTATGGCTGCTTCTACCTTCTAGAGGTATTTCAGCAAGTTCAGGGAATCCAGTGGGTAAATATTGCTCTTTTTCTCTCGTGTCACCTAGACAGCTTTTCAGGCTCACTTAATTGCAATTATGTCTTAGGCTAAAATAGTAACTATAGATTGGCAAGGCAGAAATGAGCCCTGACAATGGTTTTTTCCCTCTGAAAGAAGATGAGAGCATGCCTGCAGTGATGTGGCAGAGGAACATGGGTGCTATATGCCAGTTCTCTAACTGGGAAAATCCTTTAGAGTCTGGTAATGTAGGTTAGCTGGCAGACTTGATCAATGTTGTTCTAGTTCCACAGGTGGCTGTTGTACTACTTTGTGAGAGCTTGCCAAACATGAATGATGAGAAGGGAAGCAAAATTGCAGCAACAAAATAAAACCAAAAAACTGCACATCATTGTTTGTTCTTTTTTTGTTGTTGTTGCCCTCAGTAGCTCATGTTTTCCAAGGTTCCTTCTTATAATAAAGAAATCATCCTTAATAGGAGCCTTCTCATGTTCAGACAGTTTAATTAGTCAAAATGTGTTAAGACATCTTTTATCTTCTGGTAATGACTACAGTAGTTCAGTTTTGGAAATCCACCCAAATAATTCACAAATATTAATGAGTCATCTTTCAGCTGTTCATCTACACTGGGGAAATGCATGACTAGGGATCAAAAATATGAAGAAGCAAAATGACTCATCAGTGTCAAAAAGGTCTTGATAGTTTGATTCCCAGGACCTGTTTTAAGGACAAGAAGCACTGTGGTACACTGAAGGTTTGCTGACCTTATATGAAGTAGGAATTCCTGCAGTAGTACAGACAAGCCATTCAGCCTTGAACAAACTGTGCTACCCATCTGCTATTTTTACCTTTGTTTCTTTACACTGATTACTTTCCCTCCCTGCTAAGACTGTATGTTTTCACTTGGGGGAAAAAGCTCTCTGTCCTCATACAGGGTGTGGCATTTTTTTTTTGTTAGAGTAACAGCATTTTTGTTTAAGTGCTATCACAATGTGAACATGGTAAATCTCTTCCTACATTTCCTGAGTCACCCTCTTCCAAGCTTTAATTTCTTTACAGTATTCTTGCATCTCTTTATCTCTGCAGATGTCCCTAATGCTCTAGATTTCTATGAAGTTTTATATCATACATACAGGATGATTTTATCTAGACTATTGATTGTATGCAAACTAAATGCTCTAGAAGCGGTCTGAAAGTATTCTTGTATTCTACTCTTGCCTTCTCCACACTGCTGGATTACAGAAAAAACAGAAGAGCTCCATAATGCTGTCCTGCTCTGTGTTTCTTGTGATATATACCTACCATGACAGCATCGCACTTTAACTTTGAATGTAATTTACTGCTGGACCAAAACTGACTCTAGCCTTTGGTATTATTTAAAGAAAGAAATGTGTGTGCTAATGTCACAAACACATCTCCTCTCTAAAAGCTCAGCAGTTTCAAGCTGGCTGGTTGCCTGTGTAATGCTAGCTGACACTCAGAGTTCTACCTTCTAATTGTAGCGGGGAAAATACAACCCCAGTCAGAGCCAGTGGTGGGTCAGTGGAGAACAAAGGTGGTAATCAATCTAAGGTCTAATTAAAGGCAGTGGTGCCAGGAAATGATAGGGAACTCAACAGCCTGACACTCAAACTTCCCTAATTGGACTTGTGTTCTTTATAACTGCCCTATACCTTACTCCATATTGCCCCAGCTATGATAGCAGTATCTCAGCCTGTGTTTAGTGTTTTGCTTTGCTTTGGAGTTCAAACCAGAGATGGTTAGAGAGCTCCACTAACAGTGACTGTTTTGGCTTCATGCTCTTTTCTTTCTTCTTTTTCCTAATAATCTCACTTCCTTTGTGGCGTTGATATTTTTTTCTTAAAAGAGATAGTGTGCTAAAGGAATGTTGAGGCATCTACTGCTCTCTTCTCACACTGTAAACTTTGTTTACTTATTTTAATTAAAGGCTTTGTTTTGCAAGCCTGATTGTCAGGAGAGATGTTTGGCTCCTGGGCTGTGTAGTGGCCGAGCTTCTAGCAGTTCATGAAGTCATAACACTGTGTAAGAAGCGAACAGATAAGGGAAATAGTTCTTTTTGATGGAGAGGATAGCTTTGGCTCATTAACAATTTCATTTTAATAATAACTTTAAGAACAAATTCATTAGCATGCGTTTGAGTGGTGTGGTTTTCTCCTTCATGAGAATAGAAGGAAGTCCCCTTGAATAATTTAAACAGCATTCATTTGTGACCAAGAAATGAAAAGCTACTTTCTACATCCTTGAAACCATGTGACAAAACATTGCAGTTATCACAGAATAGGAGAAAAAAATCCTGCAAGCCATTAGGAGCTTTTCTTTAAAGGCATTAACTGTGTTAGCTTGAGCTGTACAAGGTGTTTTAGATGTTAACAAGGCTAAGTAAGAAATGGTAGTTCTGGCTTCTGTAACTTCTACGTAAACAGATGCTGCAGAATGTCTCAAATGTAGAAAAGTGATCCTCATGCAACCTTCAGTAACTTTGAAGAGAAATATATTTTGAGCATCAGACTGTTGTACTTCTATGGAAATTTTCCTGCACCATGTGATATTTTACTATCTGCTGGAAGTCTCTATGCAATAGTGAGATATTTGTAGGTTGGCCCTAGCTGTGCCTCATCTTTATTTCCATGGAAGCCGCAACAGATACAAAGAACACAATAGCACTATTTTCATAGAGCAGATTCTCAGCTATGAAACACTTTTTAAACAGTCACCACCAGCAGTTGTGTGCATTTTTGCCAGCAACAAACAGGAGTTTGCATACTGTGCATGTGGCAGTCTGCTTTGGTGAAGGTGATCCACTGTTGCCACCTCCTCACTGTGCTGACATCTGCTGTCCGAGTTCCAGAAACACTCAATTGTTGAAAAATATCAATTTTTTTCCCTTATTTTTTCATGTGCAGAAATTCAGGGATATTCCCTTTGCATTATACATGCTTCCATGTCAAACACCAATTTGTCAGACTGTTCCTCTGTTGCCAGCTGTCTCACACCAACAATATGTAATAGACTGTTGGTTGGAAGGTTCAGTTTCTATTGCATCTGATGTTATGGGCCACCATAATAAAACAGGGGGGGTATTACTTTTGGAGCAGCCCTCATACAGTGAGTTGTCTGAATTTTATGTTGAGAAGGAACTGTTTGATGAGTTTATGGAAAAGGAACAGAGTTTTTTGTATGTGTCTGTATGTAAGTTCTATTGCTGGGCATAGAAGAGAGCAAAGGGCTAACAGCACTGCAGATCATTTGATTTTTGAACTCTTGCAATCGTATAATTTTTCGTTGTTACTACTTCAGCTATATGATATGATCTTAGAAGTGTAAGCTAGTCAGATATTTTCAAGGTCTTCATCGGAATGGTGGTGTTTTATAATGCGTATCAACACACTTTTGAAGAACTAACCAAATGCTTTAGTATGGATCTGGTATCAGGGTGGTGAGACAGAACCATCCTCTTGTGCTGTCAGTGGAACACATGCTTAGGTTGTTTTAGTAGTGTGAGATCTGTGTGTGTAGGAGACAGAGGTATTTTTCCTGTAAACATGAGTTGATGTTTTTATTCTCAGAGAAATTGCAGTTATTCATTGGTATAGTGAACTCCTCACGTAACTCGTTATCCCAGGTATTTTTGTTTGAGGTTGAATGTCAGAGTATGAGATTCTTCACTGTGAAGGGGGAAGACCATTATTAAGCGATATTTAAAATACAGAGCTTTAATATGCAAACAACGGTATTTGTATTAATAGTCCTTGAAATGTTTATATGGCTGTGGGATAAAACAAGAACTTTTTTGTGTGTGTGGGTTGAACAGATCTGAGGGAACTAGATGGCATCTGAACACAAAAAGCAGTGAGGTCACTGGTCTTTTTGCATTATCTACCACACCCGCCTGCAAAATGAGCTCTGTAAATGAAAGGGGCAGTACAGGAAGCTGTGAACAGTTATTTCTTCCCTCCTCCCCATAGTTATAACTGGTTTTGATGACAATTCTGAACACTTTAAAATTATGTGAACTTTAAAGCAACAGGGCGGTGCTTACCCAATCGTGCCATTTTGAGCAGAGCTATTCTGTAGTACCTAATTACAGTAATGGGACTTGATCCAAGTTTGAACTTCAAACCACTTGAAGAATAACTAATAAATACAACTAATTAGTAGGTTTCCTGTATACGTTAGAAACAATGTTTCTTTGTATGTTACTTTAAAGAATTGGAAATGTCTCTATTGCTTTTTATAAGAGGTGTGGAGAACTCTCTGCAGACTTGCCGGCCTCCTAAACCATCCAGCCTCCTACGAATTACGTATCTTGCAGAGAAACATTATTAATTCCAGCAAGGCTGTCTGTAGCCCAGTCCAAATCTGTTTATGATCTTTCAGCACTCTGATATTGCCTGTGCCCCTAACAAGAGGTATCAGAGGCATGCTGAGTGGGGGAGGGATGAGCAATGTTTCAGTGCAAGTACTTCGGAAGTAAAACACTCACTGCTTCTTCTTGAGCCTCTGCTGTTTAACTCAATCTAGTGATATAGGAGTTCAGTTGTTTGTGAGAAATGATAATCAAATAAACATTTCTACCTGACAAGCCATCCCTAACAATATGTGCTTACAGCATATTCTGATGTGTTAATTTCAAATCCTTTACGCTAAACAAAAGTCAAGACTTTTTTTTTCTTGGTAAAAGTGTAACGAAATCATAGTGTTGCGTTGCAGGCTGTGAAAGGCTAGTGGATGATTATTTATCTTCTTAGATGGGGTTAGCTGCACTTTTCTTGTGTGCTATAATAGATTGCCACATCCTGGGAGTTAATAACATATTTGTGCTGCCAGCAAGATATTTAGCTACAAATGTAGCTGAGTACCAAGTTTATTTGAGCAGAACAAACAGCAAATTTGGGAGTTCTAGCCAGCAACGTAGGTTTTCCCACCTTCATACTGTTTGTCTGTAGCCAAATCTGCTGTATGAACATACTATATAGAATGCAACATATATTTGTTTAAAGTCTTCTAACATTGATGTAAAGAACAATGCTGATTGGAGGAAAAAACACAATTAGTGATTATTTTGGACAGACATAAAGGGGCTTTGACTGCAAATGGAGAATTTTCCCTGGTTTTTGGGTGGATAGCAGACTGTCGCCACTGAGATTCTCTGATTAAATGGTTCAAAGGCATCCATGTTATGATTGCTGCATCTTATTTGTAATCTTTAAACATGAAATAACAATTTGATGTCAACAGACAGCATGAGTGTCGTACCCACTGTTTGATAGCTGCTGTTGTTCTGTGGCATTAGGAGAACCTACTATTGCAAGGGGCGTACTGCTTTCTGCTGCTGTGAATCAGTCACCAGTTGCATTTCAAATGGCACTTTGACTACACAAAAGATTTCAGTTGTAACTGCATTTTCCTTGGGCTGGTAGCAGTTTGCCCCCTTTGTCACCCCAATTGGAAGTGGGCAAGTGAGAAGTCTTCAGTGGCAGAAGGTGAAATCCTGCTCAAGAGTGAAGCCTCTACTTGTCAGGACTGCTGGGCTTGCAGATTGGAATGATGTTCACACAGGGTTGTCCATTTGGACCTACCTTCTTCTGAAATCTTTTTTTTTTTTTACATGGACTAGCCAACAGAGTTATCTTCTTTCTGATGTATATTTAGAGTTCTGCTATGTGTTTTCTAATTTGTAGCCATTGCTGAGCTTTCAAGCTTCTCTGATTTATTCTCTGATTCACTTAGTTTCTCCTTTGATCTGTTTGCCATTAAAGATCAGTATTTGTTGACACCTACTTGGCATTCAAAGCTGAAGTTCACTGGTGTGAGATATGAACGCTTGCTGTCTGTCAGACACAGTAGGGCATTAATTAAAGGGAAATGATGGACTCCTTAACAACATTGTTGCATTTTTTTCAAGGCCAAGCCCAATGTTGTCTAGTATTTTATATTTGATAGTCATATTCATAATAGGGCAGGTTAGGAGTGCAAAAAATACAGCTCAGTGAAATTGTTTACTGAAGTTTGTACACAATGTCATGTTCTTTCTTGTTTCATTAGCACCAGCTGAGTAGTCTTCTGCTTTTTGTGTATGCATGTCTCTCAGCCTCTATCGTCTTGGCTGCTGTACCTTATTATTTCTGTCTTACAGTAAAAACTAGGTGTCTGTGGATGCAGGGTTCTATTATATGTACTTTGACAATGGTCCCTTTTGTGTACAACAGCAACAGCTCTTAAGTCTGAGGGTGTAGCTGCAAGGATTTATTCCCTTGCTTGTGATGTGAGGATACTAATTATTTTAAAGCTGTAGTCATACAATTTAGAAAGTTCTATATTGTGATAGGTTAAGATTGCATTTCTAACACCTGTAAATTCTAGAATCATTAAGGCTGGAAGAGATCACAAAGATCATGCAGTCCAACCATCAGCTTATTCCCACCATACCCACTAGCCTATGTTCGTGAGTGCAGCGTTTCTACATTTCTTGAATATCTCCAGGGTTAGGGATTCCACCACCTCCCTGAGCAGCCTTTTCCAATGCATCACCACTCTCTCTGAGGAGAAATTTTTCCTAATATCCCATCTGAAATACTACATAGTTCCAGAGAATGGTGGTTACCAAGTTCAAGCTATAGTCTCCCAGTATTTCCAGAGGAAGCAGCAAGACCAGTAAAAGATTTCAGGCCATGAAATGGGAGATGAGATTTTAAAGTACTGTGTAACAATCTGTGAATACCAATGCCTGAGTTTCTCTGTCCAAAGTACTGCAAGTAAAGGGCCCATTATACAAAGACTACAGGAAATTTTTAGTATTACTAATGTTTTCTACAGAAATTTTCAGATGAAAGGTGTTGGGAAACTTCAACATACTGTGGCGTTGCTCTAACCTATCACCATGTTGTAATAGTTTAAATGGGTTTGATGATTAAGTCGTCATGACAAATTTGACATTAATTAAAAAAAAATATCAATTTTAAGTTGCGAACTGTAAGCACGGCTGCTTGTTCTGCTTTTATTGCAGAAGCAAATGAGAGAAAATGCTGTTATACTGATATAAACTTCTGCCAAAGTCCCTGTACTTTTGATTGCTTAGGTAGTGTAGGGAAAGAAAATGTTTTCTCACATCTCTCCACTCCTTTTTCCCCTCCTCTGGGCAGCTGTTTTTATGACTGTAGGGAAACTACTCTGCAAGCGTTATTCACCACCTGGATCATTATAACACTATAACCTTTAGGATGTTTCTACCCAGAGGCAAAAGGAGATAACTTAGGTAAATGGGCTGTAATTCTAGGTCTTAGGTCTTCTGCCTTGCCCTGTGTTGTTGCTTTTTGCTGTGCCTATGGATGTGGGGAAGCTATTAGACTGAGAAATCAAAAGCAGTGAAATACTCTCCCAGAGTGTTACTGTACTTTCATATTATGTCCAAGCAGCAACACAATGAAATCCTTCACTTGTGTTCATATCATGCTAGCCTTTTTCTGGGGATTGTTCTTCAATAATGGTCTGTGCATACAGCCATAATTCTGATTTGCAAGTGCTTAAACTGGCTGGTTTGGTACCAGTGTGTCCATGCAGGTCAGTAATGGTGCCTGGGTGTAAGAAGTTCTGCTGTGAGTGCAACTAAGCCAGGTATGTTGGCAAGCACTAACCTGGCTGCCCCTCTCTCCTTGTTGCTATGGTAGTTGAAACCTGGAACTTACCTAATTAGAGCAGTGTGGTTTTGTTGCAGCAGTCCCACAGCTGCCTGTACCAGGTCCCCCCACTCCCCCACAAAAAACAATACAAAAAAAACACACAAAAAACCCTGTGCTGATCTGTATATCATGTATATATTTCAAATTTATAACTTGTGCTCAAAGACAGCGTAGCATTATGGCATCTGTTTTGTTACATCAGTAAGGTAAATGGTATATATTATTTCTGTGATGTTAATGCATAAGCCCTGCTCCTTGGCTTCACGTGATCTACTGCAGGATGTCTCGGATAAATCATATATCCTATGCTTTCAGGGACATGACTCTTCAGTCTTTAAGAAGTCACAACATGGTAACTGCAGGAGGAAATCCTTGACTGGCGAATTGCAACAGTTTGTCTAGATGCAGATACACATTGGTCCTTAATTCTCTGTGGTCACTTCGCCAATAGGAAAACAAATGCACATCTTAATACGCATACCTACAGGCTTTTCTGTTCTCTTTCTTCAAAAACCTACAAGATTTTCTGACTGTAATCAGTATTGTGCTGAGTTTGTCCCCTAGTCTGCTGTTCAAATAATGTCTGGAGAAATTCTCCTAACTTCAAAATAAGTTCTGTTTGGATGATAATATCAGTTTAATCAGATGGATATGGCTATAAAATAAATGTTTTGGAGGAGAGGTCACATCAATACGTTGTCTTTATCTGTGCTATTTAAGAGTGTTTCAGATTTAATGCTTTATTAGTGCTTTATCTGTGTTGAAAGCATTAAGTGCTTTACTGGTGCTATTGCATAGTCAGTAGTAGAAAGAAATCACAGACGAGTGGATGAGAACTTTGATTTGGCTAATTCAGGAAAGGTTGAAAGTAGGATGGATGGGTAATATAATTACATGTTCCTTTCATAAAACATTCAGCAGAGCTGCAAGGCCCTCTGTGCTGGGCTGATTCTACCTTTGCATGCTTGCTCATTCTTTCCCCATCCTAGTGGGATGAGGAAGGAAATCAGTGAAGGAAAAATAAAAACAACACAGGGGAGTTAAAGGTGGGGGAGGGAATGGAGACTGAAAAACCCTACAGCAACCAAGTGTAAGTGGTAAAAAAAAAAGTAATGAATTTCCATTTCCTGAACAACTGCCGTGATGGCGTGTTTATTCTGCATTACTATGCATGACAGTGTGTTATAGGATGTCCATTTGGATGGTACCTCAGCTGTTCTGAGTGTCCCCTCCCAACCTCCTGCCCATCTGCAGCCTGCTCACTGTGTGAGGCACAGAAGGCTTTGGTGCTGGGCAGCAATAGGTATAACATTGGTGTCTTGTCAGCCCTTTTGAGCAGCAAGCTAAAACACAGCACTCTGTGTGTGTCTATGAAGAAAATTACGTCCATCTTAGCCAAATCCAGTATGCTTTCACTGTGAGAGTAATAGAATGAACACTGGATTTCAGGGTGCAGTAACTTGATGGTTTATCTGAGACTTACCCTGGAAGGAAAGAAGAAACCTTGATAGTCAAGATTGCCAGGCTGTCCAAAGTACATTTCTAAGAACATCCTTTACATTTTCTTTGTGCATGACTATGTTTTTCTTTAAATTAGCAAAACAGAGAGGAGTTTATATACTAAATCCCCAAATAGATCTAAGAGATGGAGAGGATGCAAAGTTCTCTGTATGTTTTTTGTTGTTGATTTCTGTAGTGTATTTTGTTTGGGGTTGGTTGTGGCTGCAGACTATAGATATCCAATTTATATATGAAGGAGAAAGTATATTTCCTATTTCTTCTCCTTTCCCCTTTCAAATATTAGATGATAAAGAAGTAAGGGATAGATCACTTAAAGTTTTGTAACTTGTGTAGCTCACTCGTATTTCCAATCCTTGTTGTTGAATTTTGACTGAAAGACTTGGCACAGATGTGCATCTTTATCTGTCAGTCTGTTTTGATACTACATATGGAAAAAATAATACACACAACTTATATTTGAAGGTGAAACTTTCTTTTAATCCCCAAAAATATGAGCCAGTAGAAGTGGAAAAAACAAGGCCAAAGTCCACATGCAGTTTATCTATTTATCTCAAGCTACTTAAAGATATCAGTTTTTTTGGTGAAGTTCTGGACTAACTCTCATCCGAGTCCTAAGTTTGAAAAATGTCTGAATAATGAATTGTAATTGCCATTCTTCCTTATAAATGAAAACTAGCTGCCATAGCGTGGAAAATACTGAGTGTGCCTTAAGGCTTTTTTCAACATGCAGAATAACCCTAACCTATAGCCTGCCTTTAAAAACATCAAATACTATTACTGGAGAGCCTATATTCTTTAGAATAAGCAAGAGGGCGTAGGAAAGGAAGAAAGAGGTCACATTGCCTACAGCAAGTCTTGTGCTTTAGGTAATGATGGACTGACAGGTTGTCAAAACACAGACAGATGCTTCTGTAATGTATGAACAACATGGCATCAGAATGAATGAGCTGTGTTCTGCTTTTCCAGCCTCCTTCCACCCCCGCCACGTTATGAACTGCGTTGCATAATTTCTGTGTGAGAAACATTTTATAAAGTAAGTATGGTGCTTGTCAAACTACCTGTCATTATCCCCCTGTAAGGCAGACATTCTGACTGCTCGTGCTTTGGTCCGCTCTCTTTCTCTGGGGAAGTACAACAGAGTTGACTTGAATTTCAGTTGCAACTGGTGCCTAAAATTGTTTCTTCCAAAATGCATCGGTTGACTTCTGATGGAAGTGTTTGCAGTGCTGGGAGGAGTGCTTCTGAACCTCTGGAAGAGTCTTGATCACATTTTCTTTTTTACTTGAACGATTCTATTAACTTTGAGTTAATTGAGTTAAGATGGGAGATGAATCTCTCTCTTTCAAATGCACCTTTAAATTTTTTTATTCTTATTTCTAACTTTTTCTGTTCCTTTGTAAAAGCACCGTACACTTGTCTTTTTTTTAATACACTTCAATGCATTGGTCTGATTGGAAAATATCCTTGAATGCAGGGGATTTTTAATCTGTTGGGGTTTTTTTTAGTATTTAAAATCATGCTTGTGAAGACATTTTCATTTATTTTATAAGATCAGATTTTGCCTCACGAAATTAGCGAGTGACAGTTGATAAAAAACAACTATTCTTTCATGTGTCAGGTTGTATCTACATGGAGGGCAAAGTCTGAAGGCTGATGGAAAAAATTGAATGCAGAAAGTAGAGATCACAGGCAGTGTTCGCTTATTGTTCTATGAAATCACAAACTTGAGAGCTTTGCCATCCTATTACAGACATATTCTCTGTACCTATTTGCCTAGAAATTACGATTACCATCTGAAAAGCAAAATGCTTTTTTCCTGGAAATAATATGCTTATGTTTAATTCAGTGACTTGAAATTTCAGTTCTGAGCTTCATGAGGAGGGGTAGGTTACGTTGCAAGGAAAAAAAAAGATTCAGCAAAATGTGAAAAAAATGTTAGGCAAAATTGGGTCTGATGTAAATGTTCATCAGATTTGCCAGATGTAGTCACCCACATTATTCCAATCTGATGGAATAATGCTCCTTGGATGGAGCAGGCACTGTTTAGTGATATAAAGCACTGTACTTGGTCTTCTGATGAGCAATTTCATTTATTTTTTTAGCAGCAAGTCATTTACAAACTAATGTTTATTTCCTCTTGCAACATGATATTTGTGCCAGCGTAGTACAGGTGTAGTTGTCTCCTGTACACAGGATGATTTTCTTGGTGATCTGTGGTATAATTATATGTTGGATCACACAGTGAGGGACTATTTTTGGCCAGTGATAAAGTGACAATTATTGCACATAATTACTGAAAACAATTTTTAATTTTATTAATGAGATACTCCAAACAGCATCTTGTAGACTATTCTCATTTAACTGCCAATTCAAGAGTTAAGTGTTGTGTAATTTGCGTTTGTTTTCCCTATTTATATTGAAATGATGCTTGCTGTCCCTAATTACCCATCTTTCAGATACAAGTTGTTCCTTTTTAGTTGCTATTTCCCATAAAAGTAGTGGATATAAACACACAGTTTAGAGTTGTATTGATTAGTCTTATCCAAGGTATAAGTAGAAGTTTTTAATATGCATCTGTTTCCTTAGATTTTAGGAACAGCAGCTACCAAACTGGTACAGGCTGTGCTAATCAGCCATAATGAAATCGGTTCAGCTGAGTGTATTCCTACAAGCTGGCCTGTCTCTGGGGTCAGAGGCCTTCTCTCAATAAAGTAGGCTTTTATGGACATCAGCTCTTCCAATAAACATTCTGGAATGTTTTAGGTATGTCTATTCCTTTAATTTTTCTGTAGAAAAATTGTTTAGACTTTTTTTCCCCACGTTTTTAACGACTTTTGGCTTTGATCATCAGCACTCTGTTTCACGATAGGGGAAACACTGAAGCAAACCTATGTTTTCTGTTTCTCCCCTGCTTGTCAGGTTCCACAGAAGTACATACAGCTGATTTCTAGTGTTTGTGTTTTTTTGTCCCTGATTATCTACTCTGAGAGGTATTACTGCCAGTTTCCTGTAGGTGGTGTTAAGTGTTGTATAATGATGACTTATCCAACTGCAGGGGAAGATGTTCAGTTGTGAAGTCTTAAAGTTGATTGATACCCAACTGGTGCTACAGGAACTCCATCCACAACCTTAATATTACTTTCTACAAGAGAGTTCTGCACATTTCTGACATAGATTTGTCTTAATTGCTCAGCCTTCTTTCAGATTCCTATGTCTCTTGGTAAATTGCGTGTATTTCTATTAACTCATGTCTATGGTAATCAAAGAATTTTTTTTTTTAGCAGGAATGCTATGATATTCTGACTTCTCAACCTCTGCTAGAGGGACCAATATCTTTTCACTGTGTGAAATTGTAAGCTGGGTAAGGTAGGCTGAGGGGAAAAAAGTGTCCTCCTTGCTTTCTTAAATGAAATGTAAATAGGATGCGTCATTGTGCTGTTACACAGACAGTTGAAATTCTTATCTGATGAATTACAGAAATACTTTCATAGGTGTTAACCAATGCAATTAAATATGGAGGGTGCATCTTCCCTCTATTTTCTCCACTCTCAATTTACAGCTGCTAGTTCTGCCTTTGTGCTGGCTTGCTCAAGAGGAACAGAAATACAGGATATGGGAATGTACTGCTCAAAATGAAAACATATAGCTGTTACATTTGTGAAGCTAATGGCAAAATATTTGCTGTGACTTACTTTGCTTTAGAATTTATGAATAATTTCTTGAGAGTTGGCATGAAGTTTGTGAAGTTCAACAGGGAAAAGTGTGAAGTCTTGTGCCTGAGAAGAAATGATCCCATGCACCAGTACATACTGGGCACTGGCCAGCTGGATAATAGATTTGCAGAAAAGGAACTAGAGCTCCTGGTGGATACCAAGTTGACCATAAGACAATGAGGTGTCTTTGAGCTGCAGTAGGAGCAGTGTTCCCAGCATGCTGAAGATGCTGATCCTTTCTCTCTAGTGTGCATTTGTGAGGCCACACCTAAAGTACTGCACCCAGCTTTGGGTGCACAGTACAAGAGCGATATGGATGTACTGAAAGGAGCCCAACAGAGGGCAGCTGGGGTGACTAAGGGTCTGGAATGTCTCTCATTTGCTCAGAGACTGTGGAGTCTCCTTCCACGGAGATCTTAAAAAAAAAAACAACAAACAAAAATAAAAAAATCAAGTGGATTTGGTGCTGTACAGTCTGCTCTAGGTGGCCATGCTTGAGCAAGGTACTGAACCAAATGAAGATTAGAGGTCCCTGCCAGCCTAAACACTTCTGTGATTCCTCAGATTTCATGCTTGCAAGGTCTTCCAACATTGAGTTTTAACACCTCTTGGCTCTACCCCTTTCCTTTAAAGAGGACTTGAGGAACAAATAGATCTTGAATGAGCAAAAAACATAGCTCTTGCAGGGGACTGAATTGGTGGAAAGAAGGGAGCTTTTCATGATTCAGCCCAAAATATGACAATTGGAAACAATTGATTAAACTGATTAAATTGAACGTACTGACTTAATCACTGTTTCCTTCAGTTTTTCTAGAAGGCTGCAGTAATCATAAAAATGAATGGTTTTCAACTTTGCAGGTTTGTTGGATTAGAAGTGCTATTGAACAGGTGGTGTATAATCATTACAGACATGCAAATAGTAATCTCTGGGTGAGAAATTACAGTCTTTTTCATGCACAGGGAGTATCTAATTGAACTCGGAAGCTAAACCACACTTTTTGTGATGTCTGGAGATGAGATCGAAGGTAGAAAAGGACAAGGGAGCAAAAAGATTAACCCCTATTTAAAAACAAAACAAAAATAAATATAATGTTTGTATTTTGTTAATCTCCAAGCACGTAGAATTTTCATTTTTATTTTCTGTGTAGGCGTGCCTTTGATATTTTGAAGTAGTTTTAAATTTTTTGATGCGAGGATAACATCCAGATGACAGAAGGATTATCTGTCCATCAAGCAGGCCCTTAAATATTTTTGTTAACAAGCATCAAAGGCTATCTCTAATAAGTGTACAGTTAGTGTTACTTGCAGGAGGAAATTTTAGTCTTGTGCAAAGGTACCTCTTTGCTTTCATCTTCCTGTGAAGTGTGGGTTGGATGTGCTGGAGCCTTTCATTCTGTAGTCATAGATGGATACTTTGCAAAAATAATCTTAGTGTACATATCCTCAGCAGGCATGCATCTACCAAAAAGGCTTGTGTCAAATAAGAGTCAACTAGCAGGTAGAACATAAGTCTGTGCTCTTTCATAGAAAATCAAATTCTTTCTTCTTTCAAAGAGTAAGGTTTTCAGTCATTTGGTGTGACATCTCCTTGTCAAAGCTGAGACGTATTTCCATTATTAAAGGAAGAAACAACTTTTCATTTGTGAAATGGTTCAGCTCTATAGTGGTTGAATAGAAACGTGAGGAAAAAACAGAAAGTGGAATTCAATTCCTTTTAGAGGGTTATGCACCATTTTTGCTGTATATGCCTTCATGTGTGTGGGATGTGCTAGGATTTAAGTTGGAGTGAAGCAGAAGAGTGAGTTGGGGATTGAGGGGAATATACTGTACTTAGTCTTTTACTGTCTCACACATCTACTCAAAACCAGGATTTTCTCAGATAATTCTGTTTTGTTTGGGAGATAAATTGACAACTTGCTTACAAATACTGGTGTGCTGATTTTTCCTATTATTTTCATTGTGATAATTATATGGTCCCTAAATTTTAGGAGTGTTGATACTGGGCAGGAAATACACATCTAAATCCAAATGAACGGCACTGGATAGAAGCTCTGTTAAAGTTGACTGTTCCAAAGATGGACTTGTCCCAAGAGCCCAGGAATTTGTAGAATGAGCACCTACTGTGCTATCTGGTGTGTGTCTTCTGATTCCTGTATTTGAACAGTATGAAGTAGTGAAGCTGAACTTCAAAAGCTTTAGTCATTTTGTGTACTGTATGTTCTATGCTTTTCTTATTCTAGAGTTTTGTGTGTGTGGTGGTTTATTTATTTTTTTTCCCCACAAACTGCAGGCTCTGTAAAGGGTTGGGGATTACTATCAAGAAGTAATGTGCCCCTGCCCCTTCCTTAAAACCTTAAATGTCAAGTTTTTTTTCAAGAGCCTAAGTCTGTGGTGGAGTAGATAGTTCTATTTAGAAATAGTGTTACATGTTTAAGAGCCTTGAGCATATGGAGAGTTTTTCTCTCCCTTCTTCTTTTTGATTTGCTTCCCCGAGGGATCCTTGAAATAGAATATTCAATTACAAGAGTGAAGGAGAAACTGACCTTCAGATGCTGTCCGTTACGTATTTGCAGGGAGGGAGGGTAATGGTTTATGCCTATACTGGGTGAGAGAGATCTGCATACTTTGCTCAGAGTCAAAACACTTGTGCACAACTACTGTCTTACCTGAATGGAGCTTAACATCTGTTTCACTTCAGGAACAGTAACTGATGTGAAAGACACAGTAATAGGAAATAAACCTTTCCAGAAGCTGAGATTTCAAGCTGGGCTCTTTTGTCTATTTGCAGCTGGTTTGACAGCTTACAGTCTTGAGCTTCAAGTGTTGTAGCAAACTTCTTTCCAAAATTTTCCTGCTTTTCTACTTCCTCTCCTGTAGCTGTATGATCAGTGATGTGTTTCATGAGGTGTGGGAGTGCATACGGTCGCTACTCATACCTGAGAAATGAAATACTTCCTGATCTCTGTTATCCAGATATAGTTGGTGCTTCAAATGAAACTTTGAGATCAACCTTAAGTTGTCTGCGATGTAATCCTCTCTGTCCAAGGTCAGTACTATTTGTGGGAAAACTTTTTTTTAAGCATTGTTTTATGTGCCCTTCTGAGTTTTGATGCTGGTTTCAGTCACTTTTTGACATTTAATGTCTTGGATATATCTGGAGTCTTGAAACTCCCGCAGCTTATGCAATTGTGATAGAACTACTGATCTCTGAGTATTTCTGTTCAGGCAGATAACACCTCTCTTAGTATATATCAGACTCCTTCCTTTCAGAATGTCACAAGGCTACTGCTCAAGCGCTCCTCCTCCATGAATATGAGGGTTTTCTTTCTCCATTTACTGGGTTAATCACTGTTGCTTGGAGAAACAATTACATGTCTTCACTTGGAAATGGGTAAGTGGTATTGCATGTTAGTCTTGTCTGGGTAAGGTACCTGTACCACTTCTCTCAGACTGATAAGTTCTGAAAGAGCTACCAATATGCTTGGTCTTTCATCCATTCACTGCTGAAAATGTTGCCCAGTACAGGACTGTAAGTACCTTTGCCATGCCATGTTCCTAGCTTGACAGTGAATTACTGAGAATCATTGATCAAACATGTATTTTCAGCTGGCAGTGTGCTTCTTTTTAGTTGTAACTTGATATAAACAATATTTCCTTAGTCTACTAATGAAAGATCACGTGGTATATAGCTTAACTATGTTAAAGCAGTTGAGTTGCACATATACTACTTTTATGCTGTCTTTTAAGTCTTATATTGACTTGACATTGTTTTTGACTTTTCTTATTCTCTGCATTATTTGAAGCAAAGAATTCTTACTTTTTAGTATTTTTGTGGATATCAAAGCTGTACTTATTATACTTTCCATTGCTTCATTTTTATTGCTAGTAATTCTATTTATCCTTTGGGGATCCTTACCTATTCTGTGTGAATTTTTAAAACTTACTTTATTCTTTGTTCATTGCACTTCTCATTAAACCATGTCAGACTAAATATGTTCAGTGTACCTACCTACATACATAGATACTCATTTTACAATCCCTAATTCTTAGTTCTGATTTGAAAAAGAAAGCACAAGACTAAGGCAGAAGTAATGAAGTCAGTCTAACATTGTGCTGTGCCTTCAGGTATTTTTCCACCCTCTCTGTTTGTTAACAAAAGACTTCCCTACACTAATGGGTCTGTGTATTCTGCACCCTCTAATTTAATTCTAAATATTAAGCTAAATTCCTTGTAGTCAGTTTTTGAGTTCCCTTGGTAGTTGCAATTCATAGCCTTAACCTTTCTGACTTTCATTTCTCAGTGCTTGTACTAGCCTCTTTCTATTCACCCTTGTCAATGTATCTTTGTTTGCATTTTTGTACCACTCCTTCTTTCTCTTTTAAGATTCTGAAAGAGCTCTTGATGAAGCTTTGAGCTCTTGTTATGTATCTTGACTTTCATCTCCAGAAGAACCTTTTGCTTTTGGAGCTTTTAACATTACCCTCCTATAGAAAAGAATTGCTTTTCATATTCCCTTCTGATTTGCTTCCTATGGGAAGACAAACTCGCCTACCTCCCCCTTTCTTGCTCATTGTTTCAGGATCACTTCAATCTTCAATCTCAAATGCCTTTTATGCCTAGAGTCTGGCAACTAGAGGCATCTGTGGCAAAGAGTGCTACAAGTGCGATCACTGATTTTGATATAATTGATGAACTAGGGTGATTGGAAACTGAGGGAAACTTGAGTCTGGAAGGGCTCATGTTACTCACAATCAGATTAAATATCTAGAAGGGGAGGCATTCTCATGTATCAAGGCACAAATGAACCCCTAAATGAACTGGTATAAGAATGGATGGGCCATTACTGTGATCAGATATAGCTTTTTCTGTGCTTTGCTGATCACCTGAGGGAGTGGAGGACTGGTGTATGGGCTGTCAGAAAGAAGGGTGAAAACAACTGCTTTTTCCAGTGGCTGTCAATATGTGTGCCTTTCTGGATAAGGATTAAATAATCATAATAAACATCAGTTTTGCTACTGACCATGATAGGGAATTTTTTTTGTCTGTGTATGTGTGCTCTGCATTTGGGATTAGATGCCAATATTTCTAATTGTGGTTTCCATCCAGAGGAATTTCTTTCAGGGCTGATGGAGTTGCTTTAAATCTACTCTTATAGCAATTAATTTGGTTTACAAATAGGAAAAAAAAAATGCTTCTTAGGAAGTAATGCCTCTTGTTTTATTATGCTGACCCACAGTGTCGGAGATAAATGGTGGTGTGACAGCAGAGGGTTGAACTCCCCCACCAATATTCCAGTACATGTTGTTGCTGTGCAACAGGGGCAGTCTGACAAAATGACATCTGATGTGGAAATGTGTGTGAAGCGAAGGTGTGGAACTGAATTCCTCCATGCAGGAAAAAATGGCTCCTACTGATGTTCGTTGATGCTTGCTGAATGTTTCTGAAACCCAAACAGTGGATGTGTGCACAGCAAGGTTGTGTGTCCCAGCAGTGGTGAGAATGGCAATTAGTTACCTCCATTGGTGCGGATTGTTATGAGTGTTGCATTAGTTAGTTATTAGTTATTGCTGGGGAAAATGCGCAGTTACTGGTGGCCACTGTTTAAAAATAGTGTTTTGTTGCTGAGAATTTGCTCTATTAAATAGTGTTATTGTACTCCTTGCATCTGTTCTAGTTTTCATGTAAATACATAGGAGGCATTACTTTTGGAGTGACCAACATATATACAGCTATTTCTAGAATATACGTGGGTACAGAGGTAGATTCATTGAAGATGCTGTAGTTCTAAGATCATACTCGGTACATGGCACATTCCTTCAGTGTTAGCCATCACAATTGGCTTCATTCTTATTGTCCATTCAATGGTACTTGTACCACAGACAGCTTCCACCTTGGGGTTGGATTAGATGATCTCTAGAGGTCCCTTCTACCCCTACAATTCTGTGATTCAGATACTTGACTACTTGATGCACAGAAACAGCCTCTATATTGGTACTATATCTGCGTTAGTCAAGAGCATAACAAATAGCAATGGAGACTTCAGCCATAATATCACTCTGAAGTTCTGATTAAAGAAGTACTAGCAGTCCTTCAGCTGCTTTTATTTCTAATTCTGCTTAAATCACGTTCCTGTAACACCGTTTGTCTCAACGCTTTTGTTTTTAATGTAATATTCTGTCACTTGGTGTATACTGCATGTCAGGCTTCTGAAACTAGGAAATTGCTTTACCCAGGAGCATTTAGTTTGTTTTGGGATTTGCCTGATTTCCTTACCAATTAACAAAATGTTTTTTCCCATGTTTTTAAGGGCATTTCTGTGGAGAAAGGGGTGTTGTGCTTTTTAAACAGTCTTACTATGAGGGAGACAGACCACCCATTTTCAAAATGTTCCAGAGAACAAAAGATGTTCATACTGGCAGATCGTGTTCTGTCATTATAACACCAAACTATTAAGTAAAACTGTCCCTCAAGGCAAAGCATTTCATTTATTTTTCTTTGAATGAGTAACTTGTTTATTAAGGTGAACTAAGTGGCTAAATCCTGGTTGTAAAGCACACAAGGAAAAAGGACTTATCACAGCTGTTTGGTAGTGGATGCTTTATGTCTAGTGAAATTATCTTTAGTTTTAGACTTAGTTTTAATATTTTGTTTGAAGCAGAGGGATAAAGAGTCGTTGTCCTACTCTATAATATGCAGTGCATTGTTTTGCTTTTTTAACTCTTTCACTTATAAAATTATGGTGGCAGTTAGTGAGAGATTCTGAATGCAGATGCTTGCAGGGAATAAGCAAGAGAGATGATCGCTATGCACATCACCTTCATTTACGCTCTTAAACTGAGTAACAAAATACTTGGTATTCTTAAACAGGCACTGGATTTTCTTCTGGTGAATAAAGACTAACAGACTTGGTCATGTTGAACTTTTAAGACAGATTCTGCTTAATTACTCTTGGTAAGGGTCGTGTGGTCAACATGGACTGTCACTAGAAGACATTCATGACATTCATTTCCATGGAGTGGTATCAGTTCCTTCGCTGAGAGGACAGAAGAAATGAAGGGAAAGAAGGTGAATAAAACAAAGGGAAGAAAGAAATTGTGTGTAAGGCATGGAAGTGTTTAAGAAATTATGTGCTTGTGTATGAATGCGGAAGTGGTAGGCAAAATGTTCCACTTACAGCTACACCTGTGGTCTTGATGTGGCAAAAGAAGAGACTAAAGTTCAGGGTGGCAGTGGGCACACAAAAATTAGTGGTAACAGTTAAAATCAAAAGAAAGTAAAACCCAGCACCAGATGGTCTAACCTTGTGCAGTGCTACTCAGTCATCTCATGGGGACACATGGTGCTGATTAAGCTGAAAAACTGCAAATAATGATATAAATTAGCTGGCTAGTGGAAGACTGTTTATGATCTCTAGCTTTGCAAAGTTTTGTTACCTCATCTGAAAAGCATCAACTCAGACAATCACGACTTTTGGGAAATGGCTTAAGGAAAGCCAGCAGCAATGTTGCTAATGATTTCTCCTTCCCTATCCCCTTATTCTTCCTATTTTTCACTTAATTTTCCTCTGTTACATACACTTTTATGCATGCTGTAGCTTTTAGCTCATTCAAACTGATAATTTTTCATTCCATTCTGTCAAGTTGTGCTTGACTTTGAGTTTGGTTTAGGTATGGCTTTCTGACTCAGTTATGAGAATGAGATTTGGAAGTAAAACTTCTGACAGGCTGTGAAGCTGAGAAAGTCACAGTGGTGATCAGCCTTACTTCCTCCATCTTTGAAAAGGTGGAAAAAAGGGTGGAATAAAGTATGTGAATGATAGCTGCCTTGTTTTACAGGGATTGCAAGGTGCACAAGGAATGCTTGGTTTGTAGCAGAGCACTTGATCAGCACATAATGTATGTACCCTTGACTTTAGTTGATTTCTCTAAACCGTAAACAAATGATGCTGGATAGGTGCTATCTAAAAACAATGATAATCTATGGAAGGATTAGATTTAGAAGTCACTGGTAATGTAGCCACCTCAAATATTATTAAAAGAAGTTTCTAAATCCTGGGCCAAAGTTGATGCTATGTCAGTGCCATACGTTGGAATCTGTTAATTCTGACCTTGTGTGTGCACTAAGTATTTTGTTCTGTAATCACCTCTAGACACCTGAGCAAATAGAGATAAAGCATGAATAATCTGATTGGCCAGGAATATGTCTTTAGTAATTGCATAGAAATCAGGAACAAGCTTTTTAGTGAACAGTATTGTGTTTAAGCTTCCCATCCAGGATGCTTCTCTGTAGCCTATGCGTAATTTATCTGTTTCCCTCCTTTGAAGGAGGGAAGAAGCAATAATCTACAGAGCCTTCTGAATCCAATCTTTTTTCTTTCAGATGTCTCATTCTCTCAGAAGATGCAGACAGCTATTTGGTCTAAGTTCAGATTAGATTGCAATCAATTCTGCCATCTGCTGCTGATCTGTTCTGGCAGATTGCCACCATACATGTAAAATGGGCTAAATCCTTATCCTCTGAGGACATTAGGAAGATTCTTTCCACTGGTATCAGTAGGCTTGTACTCTAAGTAGTGAGAGGTAAAACTTGCCTTGGCTTTTGATAAAATCCATGTTTTTCTGCCACTGAATTTTTGTGTTATGAACTGGGATTCATAGACACGAATTGTATTTGTTCATGTTACGGCTTTATGAAGTATCATACAAATCTCTTAGTTACTGTGATTGTGAATGTGGAAACTGGTCAGTGTTCTGAACCTGAATATCCTCAATTGCTGGGGATTTAAGTTGGTTAGATGGGATTTGATTTATAAGGGAGCTAAGCTTGCCTGTGTTATTCTTAAGACTTCCTAAACTTGCTGCTTTTCCAAATTAGTTGCAGCTAGAAACATCAGCAATGTATTTGTGTGCTGAAGAGTTGATGATGAGGAGTCTTGCAGAAACAGGGAATCTCCCAGTATTATTTTGAAGGAAAAAAAGTAAAGAACAAAGTGGTACTGTTTCTGACTGTTGATTTGCATCTGCATTCCTAATCCTTACACTGTCCTGTGTTTCTGATATTTTTCTGAATGCATACAGTGCCAAAAGTTACCTTTTGAACTCTGAAAACATGGAAATGTGAAGGGGACGAAAGTGAGAGATCTTCCCCCCCCCCAAAAAAAAAGGCATGCTATTTCAGAACTGTATCCTTATAATCTCTCAAGATACACCTTCTTGAACAACTGCTACTATGTTTGCAGTAATCAGGGTGGAAATGGTCTCAGATCAGCCAAATAATTGTTTTATTATTTATTTATTACTTATTATTATTTATGTATGCTTTATTATTATTATTTTTTTTAAGGAGACAGGCTAGTCACTAGAGAAGTGAAGGGGAAGGAGTCATTTGTGGTATGCTGCACACCAGGCTGCATTTTAAGAGTTTTATGTCATCCTCAGAGGAGCCAGTTGTTGTTTAGAGCATGTTTCTGGAAACAAAATGACTGGCATGGCAGATTTTTCCCCTTTCCCCCCTCCTAGGTTCCTCAATAAGCTGTACTGTGACTTGTCCTCAACTACTACTAGGTATGCCTTTGTGTAAAGCTACGTGGGACTAGAATAAAAGCTGAAGGTAGAGAAAGATCTGAGTAGACATCAGTGACAAAACCATCAGAAGTTCTAGCCTTTGGTCCTTAAAATACTTAAACATATGCTTTATTTTATGTACCATGACTAATTTGAAGAAAAGCAGTGGGACTTCTGAGATTCTGGTTCAGAGCAAGAGGGAAATATTGCATAGCTTCAATATGTAGTATGGTTTTGATCTGTTAAATGGCACCAACTTTGCAAGAAAAGTTCACTGCATTGTATTACACCCTCTTGATACCTCTGTGTTTAACTAAAATTCCAAGAGGAAATTGAAGAAGTGCAAAGAGAGGGGGGGAGGAGTGTTTCTCCCCAGCTGTGGCTTTCCAAATGCACTTGATGCTTGTTGCTTTCCAGTTCTACATATACTCTCTCCCCTGTTATTGGCTGGAACAGCAAGAAATTAACCATTTGGTAGCAACAGCCAACATCCTTAGCTAAAAGACCAGGTGTAAGTTGGGGTGAAGGAATGGAGAGTGAGTGGGTAGGAACTGAAGAGGTTCTTGGGCTATGCAGTAATTCAAGCTCTGGCTTGGGTTACTGCCAGCCACTGAGGGTTACAATACTGTAGGAGGCGAGGGAAAGGGGAGCTAGACTGATTTATTTGGCAGTTAATTCAAGTGGTTTGTAAGCTTTTGAATGGTGAGCAATCAGCCCAGTAGGGGAGCTCTTCCACTGTGTCTTGTGATGCACGCTTGCTATTAAGTGTTTATAACAGAATAAAAACACATTGTGTTAAAATAGTGCGTACTTAACAAGCATCATGCCTCTTAGTTAATCTAACAGACATTCTGTGTTTGGTTGGAGAAATATAAGAAGTTGGCATGGCCTTTTGTTTTCTTAAACATTTTAATTCTCATTGACCTCCACCCTCTTACGAATTAACTGGGAAGTTAAAACTCACAAATTCAGCAGCTTTTCTTAAAACCTTAAGTAGTTCACTGACACAGGCATCAAAGGTCTCCTTACCACACCTAAATGCCAGTCACTAAGCATGGTTTTTATTTGAACCTATGCAATCTATTTCTGTTTTCAAGTACAAATTCTTAAGCATGCTTCATTCTCAACCGGGTTGTATCAAAAGTATTAAATGTACAAGCTCTCTTATCAAGACTAAGCATAGGAATGCATGTTCTAGGGTAAAAAAAGGGTTGCATTAAGTGAAGATATTAAATGTTAGCTGAAGGTGATTTATCCAAAGTTTTAATTGTCATGTCATAGTAAATGAATGTGAATAAAACAATGTCTTCTAAAGCACTCTGACCCAAAACATCTGTTCCCAAAAGTTATCTACAGCTGTCAGGATATGTGGTAAGATAAAATTTGGCAGGAAACATGGAAGACACGGTAATGACTTTTTAGTTGTGAAGTAAGAAACAGTAGGAAGAGATTTCTAACCAAGAGCTTAAAAAGGTGAAGTGCTAGTTACAAACAAGTGGTGGCACATAGTTGTATTTTTCCTGTTTTTGTTTTGTTCTAGTAAAGCTTGGGGGCTCCTTCCCATCATAAATAAGCTTTATAAAGGGAAGATTTGTGGTCAAAGAGAGTTCAGAACAACTCTCCTTGCCTTTTCTTCATTTGGCTGCAGGCAAAAAAAAAAAAAATGTTTAGCTATAAACCTGGCATTTAAAACCTGGGGTGAGTGTGGAAGCTGTGTTTCTGGGAAGAGCTGCATTTCTGCAGAGAAGTTGTTCCAGTGCAAACCAGTCTCCAGCAGTGCAGTTGCTGGGGTTTGTGTATGTTTTGAGGGAGGAAAGAGGCTGATGTTGCCTGGTTTAAGGCTGCAGATTTGTGTTGCTGTGGGATCTGACTGACAAGCCCTGGAAAAGTGCAGACCCCTTCCCAGAGGGGCATCTTTGCTACTGGAAATCTCTGCTGGATGAAGCTGCTCATGCCTCCGTATTGCTGGAGTGGATCAGCTCCTCAAGAGATTCTTTAAATATGGGAAGGCAAGTTTTGTCAGCTTACGTCTGATCTCTTTGTGGTGTATGTAGTCCTTTGGCACACTTAAGATTGCTTTAGCTCATCAAAGTAAATGTTATCACCCAACCTGGGAACCTTGTGTCAGGATGTTCTCTGAAACATCTGCTGTATTTAATTGTCAACAAGTGCTTCTAGAAAGAATCTTAAAGATTGTTTTAGGGAATTGGAAGTAGTGCTGCTGGTCTGTAGGCTGTAAGGCTGCATGGCTGTGCAGTGGCCAACTGCAATGCTGAGGCACCCAGTACTGACATCAGGCTTGTTTATCCTTGAGGGCATTTCACTGCTCTGCACAGGGTCTTTGCTTCAATTCACACTATGGTTATGGGAATTTTTTTCAGGAAGAAAAAGTAACCAACAACAATAAAAGTACACAAAAACCCATTCTATCCCCATTACTGATGGGGAATTTCACATGAACAAATGACAGTATCTGCAGTGGCAAACTTGTTTCTTGTCAGGGAACTAAAGCAGTCTGTAGGTGATTTTGCAAAGCGTGGATCTAAGCCATTGAACTTCTGTGAAGATAGCAGACATCAGTCCTTCCTTTCTGGAATGAATAATGGAAAGTAAATAATGTGTTCTTGCATTTAGTGAACGTTTAGTCTTTCCTGAGGAACTTCTGCTTGTTTCTCTCTCTCCCTTTTGATCGTATTCAAGACTCACCCAGTGGTATCAGTTGCTGTGCTGCCCACTCTATCTCACTTGTAAAATTAATAACATATGTTAAATATACTGAGAACTTTATAATCCCTGTAGTTTCTCTCTCCCCATATACAGTTTGGACTCTTATTACAAGTGCCTTATTTAAGCACCATTAGTCTTATTTTGTTTATTATTACTTCAGCTTAATTTATTTCATGATACAGTTTCTATTCTTGTCTCAGAAGTCTTCTAAAATATTCCTCACTCTTTTCTCGGTAACTAATTACTGTGTCTGAAAACAGCCTCTCCTCAGGGAGAAAGTTTCACTTGTCCTCTTGGTATTAGTTTTTCATCTGTCACCTGTGCAAGTAAGAATTGCATCTGAACAAAATTTTTGGAAAGTACTACTCCCTCTTTAGCAAGTGCTATATGAAATCTGTTTTGATTTGGATTAGATATGCAAAGGGAATCTCATTGCCCATGCAACAAATGTTATGTTCCTGCTAAAAACAAACAGCTGTTTATATTAGACAGATGTTGTTGAGCCTTTGTGTGGCTCCTATCTAAAGCAAAGGTATATTCAAAGCTGCTACATCAAGTCAACAACCATATAGTAAAATATTTTCCTCCTTCCAGCCGTGCTTTTTTTTTTTTTTAAGATTTAACTACTTTTGCCTTCAAAATCTGTACTTCCATCAAAGTTAACTGTAAGTTTCATAGAAGGATGGAAAACACAAAACAAAATCACAGCTGTTTCAATACATCTTTACCAACAGTAGGTACCAAGACCACTTTTCCATTGTTATAGATATATAAAAAAAAAATCTTTCTGCAAGTGATTGATGCCAGTCCTGTCTTTGCGGTCTTTGTCTCTGGAAGGGTCATTTTTTTTAACAGGTGTTTTCATTAGATGCGTCAGGAACTGTTAAAGTACATTTTTCTTACAGGAAAATAAATGTTTCCCTGTGAGAAATGAAGTTCAGCATTTCCGATCCAGGAGGGTCTTGTGTGCTAAGAATAAGAGTTGATAAATATGTGGTCAGTCTCTGATGTAATCTTCAGATCAAGGTTGAAAATATCGAGTACTATAACACTGTATGTAAACAACAGTATTTGAGTTGGATCTGGATCAAAGCTTTTTGTTTAATGGCTAAAGAATGAACAGCTCAGTGACTAAAGATTGACATTCATTTTAGTCATTTCATGTCTGTGTGATTAACAGCAGTTCTCTTTCCAGATTTTACCTTTTTTTTTTATGTGGAGCTACCCAACTGTAGTTCTGAAGCTCAATGTTTAGGAAAGCAGACTATTCAGCAGATATTATTCTAGGGATTCATTTGGATGAAAATGTACTTTAAAATAAGCCAAAGTACTTGTTCAAAACTCCCAGGTGATCTTATGCTGCACTGAGGGACAAACTTTATTTCTGCATTCTTTTTGTCTCTTGGCTGACTGCTGATGGAAGATATTTTACTTCTTACTCAATGATTTAGTTTCTTCTGGGAATTTTTTTCTGACACTGTTTCTGGAAATAGAAATAAGAAATTGCTTGCAATTCATTCACTACTTTGTATGCTGAAGAATTTGAATAGACTACAATTGTAAACCTTGCGTTGTCTGAATTTCCACACAGCAAAACATGCTCATCAAGCTTTCCTGTAGTCTTCCACTTCCTACAGAATAAATGGCAATGGCACATGCTTGGGTGCAGCAAATCAGTGAGAAATTTTTCTCCTGTGTTTGTGTGGCAACTTCTACCCCTGTGACTGCAAGAGATTGCATTTCCCTGTTTGCACACTGCCTTGATCGGAGGTATCTGTACAGTGCAGATGTGCAATGCAGCCTCCCACCGCTGAATCTTAGGACAAGGCTGTCAGCAGGATGGAAGATGTGAAAGTCACATAGCACCTATAGCAAGCCTCTAGGTAAAGACACACAGAGTCAGCAGTGAAACCAGGTTGATGGCCTGTGGTAATGTATAAAACCTTCAGGAAAAGCTTCACACACTGACTTCTGTTATCCTGTTAAAAAGAAATAGTACATGTCATAGGTTAAATTGCACAAAGCAACTCCATTGATGAGTTCCTTCTATAGTAATGATTGTGTTTTTGTGGTCTCTAAGCTTTTTTGGTATTAGCCTGTGCTTCTTCCAGTCAAACCCCAGAACCACCAAGGCACTGATTTGAAGATCTGTTATTTCATCATGTTTTTTGTTCCTCAGCTTTTTTTTCTTAAAATCACAAATGGAGAAAAAATGACAAAAAACAAACAAAAAGACCCCCATAAACCCATATGGTCTTGTTGACCCTTTTTTCCTGAGGCAAACTTGGCATACCTTCTACCTTTGAGGAATCTATGTATCTTGTGTAAGTCCAGGCTATAGATTTCTTTTATCTACAGTGGTTTTGGATCCTGCTGGCGCTAAATACAGATCCTAATGATCAGTTAATCTTTGATTATATAGGGGAAAAACAAAGTATTAGTCCCTCCTGCATTAGAAGCACTGGTTTTGATACTAAGCACAAAAAAAAAAAAAAAGAAAAAAATAATGCTAAGCTTTTGTTAAACTGGTTTGTTTAAGGTTTTTTTTATTTCCTTTAGCCAGTTCAATCTCTGTTACTGGGGAGCACCTATTTAGCATCCCAAAAGCTTGTGTGCTGTCATTTGTAAAAGCAAACTACTCTGCAGCAGTTATCAAACCTCTAGAGCACTCCGTTCTAAAGTAAATAAGATATTCTAGCCTTGATTAGCAGATACAGGGGAGGTCGTAATAGAAGAGATGAAGAGATGGCTTTGAATGGATTTTCTTTCACTGGTACAGTTCCACACAAGTTTTCAGAAAGGAGTAAAGAGGTATGCTTTATGTCAAATGCAACCACTAGATTGTAATCCAGTGGGAAATGCCACTGATGGATCTCGTATTACTTTAAGTGTGTTCTGTGCTTCAAACAAATCCTGAAGATAGTTTTGGCTTTCTGAAGGGAAATGTAGAGATCTGAAGGCTGATTTACAGGGCAACCATAAAATACTTAGGCTTTGGGGGCTTTAAGTGAGCTCACTGTTGTTCAAAGATTCTTACCTAGTGGTGACAATGCTTTACATGGAAAAGAAATAACCAATTTAAAAATATCATAGAATCACAGAGTGACTCATAGTAATCTATAAAATATTCATATTTGTTTATAAGAGTTGCTGTTCTTAACCTTTCAAAGAGGAGATCACCAGTAGCAAGTAAAAGATAATGTTCTTGAAGTCTGATGTTTTGATTAATTTGTCTGTGATGTCCATGTATCACAGTACACTGAAGGAGTTATGCTATTTCCAGCACATGCCTACTTGCATGGAACTTTCAGTTAGATGTTTAATTTTTAAGTACAGTTTTGTACTTGTCATTACTGTCTCTCCTCAACATAACTGCTGGGATGCAAGAAAAAAGGTAAGTTATTTTGAAGTCAGTTATTAAAACTGCATTCTTCCCATAGGATTCAGGAGCTCAGAATATTCTGAAGATAACTTTAATGCAAGTAAGATGTACTGGGCATAGTGTGCTGTTACAGTGCTGTACTGATTACTGTGAGTAACAATGTGGAGCAGAAGAAAGGATAGCAAAAGGCGTGGAAAACATTCAATTATTCAAAAGAAATGTAATTTCTGGTCACACAGTAAAAGGATACATTTCTACTGGATGTATCTTTAAATATTCTGTATGCTTACTTTCAACACTCTTCAGAAAAGGCATTCCTTTCCTCTTAAAAATAGTAAAATGAATTCTGACAGAGCACTCTTTCTCTACAGAACTTTCATGTAATGCACTAAGTTTGTGCAAGTAATAGTTTCCTCTAGTTAAAATGCTAAGTCTGCTTAAACTTGCTATGATAGATTCTTAGAGATATTTAGGCATATATTCCCCAATAAATTAATGGATCTTGGCTGTCAGTTTTGTATTCGAGCATGTATTGGTAGCCTGAGCAGAGTTTGGGTTCCATACCTACCCTTACAGCTTGTATTAGTTTCCTTTAACTGGCAAGGAACTGCTAGCAGCAGCATAGTGAGAAGGGAGGTATGTTCTCTGAAGATTGCATACAAGGAAGTAAAACTTGTAGTAGCTTCTTTAATCAGACAAAGTCTTCTGGAGCTTTGTTTTGAACTATGGATGACATCTCTATTACTATAGTAAAACCTTCATTTGAGGAGAGGAAACAAACTAATAACATGTTTTTACTGTAGAAATAAGGTTTCTTCTGTGTTGAGATTCATTAGATATAGATCATATGAACAGTGTACTGGAGGGAACTGTTCCCCAGATGAAATTTCCAATGTATTAGTTAAGATTTATTTCTTTTGTTTTAAAAAATCCTTTAGTTCTTTTGGTGCCATATCTTAACATTAATATTTCCAGTGACTAAGTGTCTGACTCATAAGTTACTACGTCATGTACTCTGTGATGATTTTACAAATGCTTTTACCCATGTGCTTGTCTTAAAAGCGTGCAGGTTGGGGTTAAGTTAAATCTAGGAGTGTAAGAGAAGAATACTTCTATGAAGAGAGACTACTGGAGGCTTGATTTCTGGTCACTTCATTCCTATACCTTAGCAGCATTCTTCCCCTTCTCCAGTAATCTGTGATGCTTTTTGTGTAGAAAAAATCTGGATGCAACAAGATTTTAAACCTGAGAAAGCCAAGTTAAATGATTGCTTCAGATTTTGGGTTTTTAGTTTTCTGACCATAGTTGCAAATGTTTGGATTTCTGTTATCTCTTCTTTGGCGTTTACCCATGTGCTTGTCTTAAAAGAGTGCAGGTTGGGGTTAAGTTAAATCTAGGAGTGTAAGAGAAGAATACTTCTATGAAGAGAGACTACTGGAGGCTTGATTTCTGGTCACTTCATTCCTATACCTTAGCAGCATTCTTCCCCTTCTCCAGTAATCTGTGATGCTTTTTGTGTAGAAAAAATCTGGATGCAACAAGATTTTAAACCTGAGAAAGCCAAGTTAAATGATTGCTTCAGATTTTGGGTTTTTAGTTTTCTGACCATAGTTGCAAATGTTTGGATTTCTGTTATCTCTTCTTTGGCGTCTCAGAGTTTTTGAACAACTTATTGTTAGGTTTTGTCCCAAACAAGTTGATCCACAAGTGACTATTGCAGGGACAGTTGTCTTCTGGCTGGTTTTTCTCAGGTTGCTGCAATTTCTGTTTCCAAGCTCTGAATCCTTGTTTGTGTGTATCAGGCAATTTCTGTTTTGAGCTTTTGTTTGAATCTTAATGTTTAGTTCAACATTAATATGGGCAGCTTGGCTAGGTTTCCAAGCTGATTTTCAGAAGTGAATATCCATAGGAAACAAATGGGGTTGGACAGGACATGTTGGAAGTCCCCCAGTTGGGACAGCAAAGCATAGAGGAGGTTATGCTACCATGAGAATCCCATCAAAACCGTTATTCTTAGTCAATGTGCTCTGCATGCACTGTAGAAAACATACTTAAACCTCAATACAGGATTCTATGGAGCTGTTATTCTAATGGTTTTACTACAATTAACCTTGAATTTTTTTATCTAAGTGCATAAAGATAATTTGTAACATTGAGGGAGACTTCAATGACCCCTATCTTAACTCGTCTGTCAAAAAGACAGATTTTCTCCTTTCCAAAATCTTTTTCACTTCTGGTTAGGTCTGAAAGCTCAACAACTCACTCTCAGCTCCAAACACACTACCTGCATATGATAAAGAAGTATTTGCTAAATCATTTTGGGAAATGAAAGTTAAAAGATTAAAATTACTTTCGATAGTCTTTTGGTTAGTTTTAAAACTGTATTTTCCCTCAAAATTACAAGCCATTTACAATGTCTCAATTTACTAAAATGCTACAGTAGTTCTTAACCTGAATTCATTATATGTCAAACAAAATTAAATTTACTCTTTGGAGATTGCAATTCCATATTATATTTCTTCACTTCCTAAGGCTAGTAATAGACCTCGTAATGGAAATACCTTGTTTGAGTGTCCATGATTGGTCACTGCAGGCCCTTGTTAATATAGTTTGTGACTGAAGTAGAGTGAGAATAATTCCACTGTATGTAACTTTTCCTGTTTCCACTCTTTCAACTTTATTGGAAATGTGTTGCATTCAAGAATGGCTTTTTTATTTTTTTTGTTAGGAACTGTGTACTGTTTAGGTTTCTTGTGAATCAGAAGTGGGTGTAGGTGTTTTTTCTATTTTTTTCTTACATGTTGTATTTTATTTTTTTAGTATGCTCCATATACTTACACCTTCAGATTAATTTCCAGTGGAGTATGAGATGTTAGTTGATATCTCCCTTTTATTATGCTCTGCTTTCTTTCTCTTTACATTTCAACAGCGTGTATGTATGAATATGCAGTTCTATGCCCTTACTCCTTGGATAAGGTGTTGAGTCAGGAGATGCCTTGTTCTTCCCTTGTCATTCACTATTTCTGAGCTAATAGACAAGGAAACTGGAAGTAACAATGCTTAAATATGCTAGATTTAATGTGATAAAAACTTTCCACATAAGAAAATCAAATTTCAGAAATTTAGCATGATTGTGTTTGTTTCTAATTTGAGAGCATGGTTTAGACAAACTCTTGCCACACTCACGCACTGTTCTTTTTATGCATCAGAAAGAAAGCCTGTGAAAGACAGTTCATAAGCAAAGTGAGATTGTTCAAGTCTGAAAAAGGAAGATGGTATTTGGTAAAAATGATTCTAGGAGCAGTTCTGGGAAAAAAACAACTGAATTATAGAAATTTTTCAGACTACTATTGTGGGCTACATCTCAGTCTTTGTGCATAAATTTTAGTGACACATTCTTCGTATCATTTACCTCAGACAGCTTTTCGGTCACCCAAATTGATTTCATTATCATGGGATAACATTCTCAGTTCATTCCATTTGCTCTCAAATACTCACACAGTTCCACACTGCCTTACAGATAAACAGCAAACTGTATGTTTCATTATATCCCTTGCATGCTTCGTGGTATACAGACTTCATTAAATTGGCTAGCACAGTACTTGTACCTACTGCTGTAGGTAAGCCCAGAGTACTCAATTTCAGATTGCAGTCCTTGGACTTTTTCCTCAGGTACTTATTGGGACAAAAATAGTGAATAGTGAAGGTTTTGAAGTGAGTAAGCATTCTGTGCGTGTGTGTGTTTGAGAACAGGTTTGTAGATTGCTTACTTAAAATAAAATAAAATAAATTGCTCCATTTTAGAAGGTCTAACATGCTTTAAGAGACTATTGGAGCAGTAACAATGAAAAGCTCAAACATCTGTCAGAAGATTAGAAGCCAATATCTGTGAAAATGAACAAGCAACACAGCTTGCATGGACAAAACTTCTTTGACTCTTATCGAAGGTCATAGGTTGTTGTTTAAACCCTTTTTGCAGTGTCCTACCTTGTAACGTGAATGAGAGAATGAATAATGTCAGGAGCTGCTGCAACAATTACTTATTTCCTTCTCCATAGTTCCAACCTGTTGCTTTTGTGTTTGGTTTTATTTTTCATTGTTTCCTTTCTTTAGTATTTGAATACATTGAACTTGTTCCATTGATAAACTCTTGAATTTGGAAAATATCCTGTGTTGTAGTTTAGATGTTCTAATTTCTTTTAAGAGTAAAGGAGAAATAATTCCTTGAATTTTGTAATAAATATTGTGGGCTACTATTGATTGTTTATTTTAGAACGTAATTACTGGAGTTTATAAATTGAGAAAATTCTTCTGCAGATTGATTTAATGATGGCAATTGATGTTGCCTTGTCATAAAAGATCAAACGGCTGACATAATGCATACCCACATACGTAATATGGCTCTTTAAATCTCTTTTCAAATCTCTTGTAATTTTGAAGCTGTGTGATTGTGCTTGTGTAGGAGGAAGCGTGGGAACAGTGCTTAACTCTTCTGGAATTTTGGTAGTTATCCTGAAATAGCTCTTGGACATCATTAGGAAGTGCCAACTTTTGGTGTCACCACACTGGGTCCATTGCAAGCTCTAACAAATACTGTTGTCCCCTGCTCTGCCTTGGACCTTCTCAGGTGGGGCAAGCAGCCACTGACAGCTCCTTCTTTGGCAAATGGTGGAGATGAGGGGAATCATCTTGAGTGAGTTTCTGTTCTGCTTTATCAGACCTGCTCTTCTAGATAGGAAAGAAGAGCTCATTCTTCCTGCCTGCAAGAAGGAACAAATTCACTTTTCAAAATACTGTCAATCAAATTATTCTGCTGGTTCCATTTCTATAGACTTAATGTGTTTAGGCAAGTTATTTTTTAACAACATGGATGATTGAATAGCTTTAAAATTACTGAACAACTGCACCAAGGAACTGTCAACAAACACTGATGTATTTTGCTTTACAGTTATGTCAGAGACTGTTCCTTGTCTCTGGCTTGTTCGAATTACATGATTAGAAGGCTATTGGCTGATAATTTAGTGCCTTTTGAGAGTTATTTGGGCTCTGATCAAACACACATTTGAGAAAAACCACCAATGATAAAAATACTTCCTCTTCTATGATGAAATGAGTCTGTTCTATGAACGTTTTTTTCAAAATAAGATGTTGTTTTTAAAAATCATTTTCTTGCTCTTTGATTTCACTTTTATAGTTCCAAAGAAATGATGATCATAGCTGATCATAGCCAGACTTGCTTGAGCAATGCGATAATTATTTAACAAGGTGATGGGGTAGAGAGTCAGTAAATTACAAGGGGAATGAACAAATACCAAGATTTGTCTTTATATTCATGTTTATTAATACCAACTGAGAGAGAAACCTGTTTCTAAATGAGCAGATCCTCTCTAGGGCTAGGACTTGGGTTCTTTTTATTTTCTGGAGATAATGCTTAACCCTATCTTAAAAGGGTAGAAATCATCAGACCCAGTAAAGTCAGAAGTATAATCTAGTTTTATGCAAGACTGTAATGAGAAAATGCAAAATCTTCTGAATCATCAGGAAACAATTGTAGGATGCTATGAATTTCCCCGCCACTACAGTTTTTAGGGTGAGAAGTTTTTAAGAAGGGTGATGCTAATGTGTGCTGGAGCTAGCCAGTGAGATTTTGCAGTAGATGTTTTGAATCTTTTTCAATGGAAAATATTGCCGGAATACATTTTTTTTTTCCCTACTGGACATGTTTCTCTTGAGTATCTGAAGGAAATTGATTTTGATGTGGGAACTTTGTTCAAGGCAGGTGGATTAGATTCTGTCACAGGTTCTGGGAACTCGGTGAGGTTCCCAATGTGGTTCTGCTCACTGAATGAGCTTTCACTGTGTTTTCTTCTGTGCCTTAATAAAACATGCCCTAGAGTGGCCCAGTGTAACTGAGTAGCAGTAGTCTTTTCAGTGAGTTCAACACATACAGGTAATTTAAGTCAAATAACCACATTTCCCTTGGGATGTAAGCTTGGAATATGCATTTTCTTCTGTAAACTGCTGATCACTGATGTACATATGTGTTTGTAGAATTACCAAATATGTAAGAATTGCAAAAACATATTGGTTTGTAGACTTAGCAGAATTACTTTAAAAAAAAAAATAAAATAAATCCCCAGCTCTTCCTTTTTTTCTTCTTTTTTTTTTCTTGCTGTTCATGGGGTACTTTTAAAATAATGCTGTGTTCTAGTGAAATCTTATCAGTTGTTTTCCCAAATGCATGCGTATAAATACACTCAAGCTATTCCCTGTTCTTCTCAGCTGACTCTGTTCCCTCCTTCCAGTTAGGAAATACGGTGTTCTCCAAAGCCCAGATAGGGGTTATCAATCATGTTCAATATTAGGTTACTTGCAGAAGAGAGTCATTACCTTTAATGTGTAATAACTGTGCCATGAAGATAATACGATAAAATCCAAGAAATGCAATTTAGAAGGGCTTCCTGCTCAAGCTTTAATAAATAAATAAATAAAAATGTTATAATCTTATCCTTAGGGTCACAGAAAATCTTGTTTATTTTATTCCTTCTACTTTGTCTGCCCCTTTTGGGGTTTCTTGCAGAGTAATACATCATCTGCCTGGATGGCGTCTACATGTAGGTCTACTGCATTCAGCTATTCCTATAGAAATACTCTTGTAGTATAGCTGCTGTGCTAAGGGCTGCTGCAGCACAGAGAGCAGCTATTGTGTTGGACTGTGATTTTAACAGACCTACTAAAATCTTAAAGTTTGATTAATTACAGGGAGCCGGACTATACTAGACGTTAGACATGGGCTTGAAACAAATCTGATATTAGGCTACGAGTAGTGCCCAAATGGAGATACTGGAAACATGGAAAAACAAAAAAGCCTTTTGTGTTCAGACCTGTCCCTAGGGAACCAAATAATTATTTTTTTTTGGAGTGACTTCAGTGGGAGGGAGGGGCAAGGTACAGAGCTGCTGTTTACTGTTTTTGTACATTTTCCTTTGGCTTTGTGCTCTGGCACTGATGCATTACTGGGTCCGCCTGTCCCATCAGAAGGGAGCAAGGCAGTGTCAACTTCAGAAGGTAGAAGAATAAAGGGTTTTGAGGCAAAGGGGATTTCTCAAAAACGTCTATGCCTTGGGAAGGGCAGTGTAGCCTTGTTATCTCTACCAGTCTTTTATGGGAATTCTCTAGCCATGAATGGATTTCTCAGGAGTAGTTGAATGAAGTAATTCAAAAAATGCAATTACTGTAAAGTGACAGTGACAATGTCAGTCCCTCTGCAGTTATAGGCTTCAACAGTGTTTTCCACTCCTACAGATCTTGCTGGGAGGTGTCCCTGAATGAGGTGATTATTCCAAATTTTTCAGTGCTTTGGTGTAATATTCTGAGTCATTTGCTAAACTGTTCTTTGATTCCTTTACTGACATTTGCATTTTTCTAATAGCGGGTAAACTTATTTTGCTGTTTCTCCCTGTCTTGGTTGTCTTTCCACCATGTTCCATACCATTCTAGTTATTGTATTTTAAGTGTGAGCAGAAGCACTCTGCTAATTTGATAAATTCACTTTTCCATGAGTAGGATTTCAACATAGAGATGGTTTCCATAAAATGTTCTCTCCAGAATTAAAGATAAGTTTCCAGTTAGCATTTATATCATTGCTGTGATATATTTTGATGTTAAGCTTCTAATGAAAATCTTTTATGTTGGAATCTATTCCTGCACTTGCCCCCAAGTGTGCATACATGGAGGGCAAAGCAACCTTTTTTAGATAATGATGAACTTTTGAGTGTTCTTTCATTCCATGAACGTTTCTACTTACAAATGAACAACCATGCAATGGGACAAGATCAGTCAACTTAACTTTAGACCCTTTAGATCTAAAATTTTAACTGAGAAGTTAAAAAGAGTTTACATTTTTGCTTCTCTGTACTAACGAAAGTTATGAAGGTTTGGGATGAAAATCTCAACAAGAGCCACAGTACTACTGGTGAAACTTGGTTGAAAATGTTAGTTACTTCATGGAAGAACAGCAGAAAGCCTGACAGCTGACCAAGGTTCTGAGCCATTCTCAAACTGGAGGCTTCAGGCAGATTTTATGGTATGAAGGAACTTGAGAAAGGTTCCACTGGGAAGGAGTGGGCTGGTGGTAAAGCTTCTGACAGTGTCTTGCAGTGCAGCTCACTTAATACTTGGGCCTGAAACTTGGTAGTTCAGCAGAAAATGTTAGGAATTATCTTCTTTAACTGTCTTAACTCAGGACATTTATTCACGTAAATAGTTAAAAAAAAAAAACCAACAAAAAAAACACAAACTCAAAACACCTGAATTTGGATTCTCTGTGGGAAATGCCCCTCTCCCCCGGAATTCTGATAAAATAGACCTCATTAAAAACAGGCAGATGAATGTATGGAAATCTCCCTTGTTCCTTTGCTGAATTTCTTCCCACTATTACACACACAACTTGAAATGAACATGGTACTGTTTTCATAATACTGGAGTGGTGTTGTCTCTGGACATTGAAATAATTTGGTAAAAGTTCTCGCTGTTTAAGTGGAACTTCAGTTTCAGAACAGCATCTATATCAGTTTTCAGAAATCCTATCTGGAATTCCTAAGCTCTATTGTTCTTTCTGGAAATGCTTAAAAATCAGTCCAGTCAGGTAAAAGACACTCTTTCAAGTTACTTTTCTATCAATCGTTGTTGACCAGCATAGGTCAGAATTTGAATCCCTGAATAGCAAATACATCAGCACAGTGACTATGCAGTGGAGTAAAAATCCTTTTAAAGCATTATAGAATAAATCCCAAAAGAAAATCCTTGTCAGTTTGCTGTAGAAAAATACAAAGTAAATTTATCAAATTATATCTATTATGAATCGGTGTCTTGGCTTGAATTAATAACAGAAAATTATCTAGAAACTGTTAGTTAGATGACACTTGCTGATGCAATGTCAAATTTGGTCTACTAAATCACTTTTTCTTAATGAAAGTGCACCTACAGCTCATCAGCACTAGTTAAATGTTTCTTATTTTTCTAGCCTGAAAAAAATCTGAGATTTCAAGGACCAAATGTTGCTGCTCACTGTGATATAGTAAATGTTGCAAAAATGAGTGAGTGACCTTACTGCTTATGTATTCTTTTGTGGCTAGCTGTCTAACTGGAAGTTGCATCTGACTAAGAGCAATAGTATTCAGAAAGTCGTGCCTGTGAGAAGATCCTCTTATTCAATCCTGACTCAGTACTGGGCAGATGTGGGGAGACTGAGGTTAGGGACACAAGTCAAGATAACTCAATCTTGCAGCAAATTAAATAAGGCAGTGAATAAGTTCATATTTCATTTAAAGATGTTTTGATATTTGTTTTAAGTGTCTATTTATTTTCACTGATCTTGTAATGAAATCATGGCACCATAGCCTTAGTCACAAATTGTTTGTGTTTGTCCTGTCCTTTGCTATAAATCAGAGATGATGATGCCATCCTGTGTATCTTACAGCTGCTTGAACTAGCACTAATTTGTATGGTCCTATCCTAAAGATTTTTTTTTCCACCTTTCATGGTAAATTATCAACTGACTGAGGTAGCTCATCTGTCTGAGAAGTCTCTTCATAACTACGTAGTTGATGTTTTTAAGGGGTGGCTGTTACTCAGAGCCCTGATGGCCAGCTTGAATGGCACAGGGATTGAGAAACAAAAGCCTTCAGTGAAGCTGTGAGTTAGTGGTAGGTGTTGTGAAGAAGTTTGATCTAAAAGCAAAGCGTGTGGCTTACTGCATCCTGATTTCTGGCTCAGAGCATTTTTCTGTGGAGGTTTTCTCTAAGCTGGGAGTTCTCCAAGGGAACTGGATGTAATCACAGATAACAAATGATTAGTAGCACTGTGATTTAGGAGTCATATCTCTGACTTCGTTACGCTTCTTCTGAGAGAGAAATTTTGAGTGAGATAAATTGTCAAAATAGCTTTGAATTGTCAGTGATAACTGAAAATGTTTGCTGATAAGTTTTAAGTCTGGCTTTAATTAGGGTTAGGACAGGAGATGGATGTGATTAGTTTAGATCTTAAATCATTAGTAAAAAGATTGAAGGGAACTGTTTTTTTTTTTTGTTTAAAAAGTGCCAGTAAGGCATTTTGTGTGTTAGAAACCCACTACAGCTTGAAAATAGGTTTGTAGTGTTTTTAGTTTCTAAAGCTAGAGTAGCATGTTAAAAATAAAAAAAAAAATGCATTTAAAACAGACTTCATATGTCCCTTTAAGGTAAATTATTTATGTCTTTTGTTTTCTTCAGGCAATAGAATATCTTTTTAAAACTGCAGAGAACTCCATGTGGATAGTGTGCCATTTCTGTGGGATTTTGCTCACTGTTTATAAATTCACAGTACAAAACCAGAACTCAAGTAAAATTAGATAGCCTTTGTTTCATGCTTGTGTGTCTGAGGTTTTGTGGTTTCCTCTGAAATGGAAACTGGATGTGGAAGTGTATGTTCTACTTCTGTAACTTGGCAGTAGGGTGTCAGACAGGAGAGCCTGTGAAACTAGGAAAAATAATTTTTCTCTGGAGGAAGAGTAGCTCTCTTGTTCTTTTAATAGCATTCTGCGCGTGTGTGTGTATATTGTATTAAGACAATTCTGTTATCTCCTTACTGTGGCCAAAACTTCAAGTAAAGATGTTTGGTTTCCATAGTTTACCATTGTCTCTGCATCTTAGTTTCTTCTAGCTTTGAATTTACTTGTGGTAGCTTGGCAGTGCTAGTTAAGATCTACACAAGGGCTAGTGGGAATGGAGGTAGTGGTAATGCCAGGAGATGGAACAAAATAATCTAGGGTAGCCAAAGAAATGTGGCTGCCTGATTTTTATTTTAGGTATCTGTGATTAGATGTTGGTCAAATGTGCACGCACAAATTAGTTCTGAACTGGGTTGATTATTTTTATTCAACTCTATGTGATGCATTAGTTCACTGTCATGAGATCATGGGGGATCTTAACGCGTAATATTCTTAATGTGCCAGGGTAGTCTTGATGCATACATTCTTGTGCTATGCCTTTGCTTTTGTTTGCTTGCAATTTGGCAGTATTTTCTAAACTGTGGGCTCATAGCATAGTGCTCACAGTTAGTTGCTTGAGGGAGAGCAGGGGCACATGAGGGGGACATGCTTGCTTAATGTCAGTCTTTGTCTCCCATTATCACTGGGCTGTTAGGAAATTATGACTTGGAGAGAGAGAGACTTTGCACAAAGGGAACTGGTAGGTTTCTGCCTTCATGATTCTTCTGGTAGGCCATGAACTGTTTGGTGAAGGCCTTTCTGGAAACTTTGAATTGCTGGATTTTGTTTCTTATGATATGAAGGCTAAAAAAAAACCAAAAAATTCCTGTAGATTTCACCAAAAGATTTATTAGAGCTGTTAACTGCTGTGATGAAGGTGATCCCTGAAGTCTTCAACACAAGCTTGGTAACAGATGACTTTGTCTGGATGTTATATTGAATCTGTTATGAGCAAATGATGTATGACTTGAACAAATAGTATTTGTCTAGGATTTTTATTATACAGTAGTGGAAATACTTTTACACAGTCCTTCATCTGATTATTTAATAAGGACAGATGCGAAAGTACATGCAACACACCCACTAGCATGTAGCATAAAAATGCAACAATTTAATGGCTTAAATTCAACTAATTATATCTAGGTTTTCATTTATCAATTGACAGAAAAGTTCTTGACCGGGGTACAAAAAGGGAGACTTGTGCATTTAATACCTCTTTTTAGTAAAGGCCTGCTATTCTCTTGGACTGAGTTATCTGCTTCTGTAGGACAGAGTTGAATGGAGCTACTTTCTCAGTGGTAACCATCTGAAATTGCTCCTTGAAGAAATCTGGGTTGTTGGAGCAGGCACTGCTTTGGTTTTTCATCATGTTTTAAAGTGACAAGAAAGAAATGTTTCAGGTGCATTTTTATCAGTGCTGGCTTTTACTTTTAAGAGGATTTAGTGAGATATATGCTATTCTGTGCCTAATGCTTCTGCTGTTCTAGGTACTTAGTGTATCATTGAGGTTAACCCTAGCTCACTTGTCTGAATTAAAAGAATCTTGATCTGTCACTGCCTGTAATCTGAGCCAAGGTCAACCTTGATTACGTTTGATGTAGATCTGAAATGAAAGCATGCCAACAAGGATAGTCTCAACATAGGTGTGAGCTGCAGGAGTGAAAGTAAGATGAAAGGTAATACTGGAATGTGTGTGATAGTGTTCCTTGATCAGCAACATTTTAATGCCTTCAGAGAGGTCTCCATTGGGATATAAGACTCAGCTCCCTTTTGTAAGCAGATGTAGACATGGCAAGATACATCCCCTTTCCTCCACTCCCTTTATTTTTTGTTTTGGTTGAGGTGTGAAATTTCAATTTTTTCTCCTAGCTGCCTACCATTTTTAAAGGTGTTATTGTTATAGATGGAACACAGAAGGTTGCCCTCTAAGTCTATTCCTTTTCAGTCAGGGTGAAAGGCAAGTGTCAGATAATTAAAACAATTAACAAGTGTCCTTGTCTTGTAGTAGTTCAATAAAAGCTTTAATGCCCTCTTCTCTGAGAAAAGCAGAGGTCTTCTGATAGTATCAAGAACAAATTATTTTCTTATGGGATTAAACTTGGTAGGATATTTATGGTACCAACTGTATATTTCTTTTAGAAAAGTATTGTTTTCTTTGATCACATGAGTAGTCCAAGGGAAAACATCAGGACAGTATTTGTAAGCTGGACAAACAGGATTTGTTCTTTGAATTTGTAACAGAAATACAGCTTGAGCAGAAATTAGAGTATCAAGTCTTATGGATTCATCAGAGGTTTTTTTTGTACAAGATGAAGCAAAGCTTGGAGCAAACAAATGGAAAGTATTATGGGCTGTGGAATAAATATATGCTTAGGTAGGAACCAAAATGAGATTTGATCTTGTAGCCTTTCTTTTCTATTATTATTTTGATTCTTAGTCTTGCATTCAGGGAAATAAGTGAGGCTTCCTGTGAGCTATTCATCACCTTCAATTTTCCATTAACGTTTCTTAGTCTCCTGGAGTCACTGTTTTTGTTTCACATATCAAAGGAAGTGATATCAAATCCTGTTATGGTCTACTTTTCTCAGTTTAGAGTAAACTTTTGGGAGGATCAGCAAACAGTGATAAAAAGTAATATCAATTTTCACCTCAAACTTTCAAAATATAATTGTCTTAAGATAAAATAAGGAGAGAAAATTGTTCATCTTGGATATTAAAGACTTGGTCCAACAAATGATGAGGTACTGGAACAGGCTGTCCATGGAGGTGGTGGAGTTGCCATCCCTGGAAGTTTTCAAGAAGATGTGGCACTGAGAAAGATGGAGTAGTGAGAATGATGGTGATAGGTTGATGGGTGGACTAGAAGATCTTGGTGGTCTTTTCTAGACTAAATTAATCAATAATTCTATGAAATATATGTGCACATAAGTGTACTCCATGTGAGCACTGCTGCTGTTAGTGAATGGACAACCAACCTCACTGTGTAAGAATGTATAGGTACTCACCAACCCTTGAACTGTCCGTTACAGAAGAAGTCCTACTGTTTTTGCAGTATGAGACAGCAGCTTGTTCATGCCCTAATGGACTACTGATTTAATTCACCACCTCTCTATGTAGGCAGAAGTGTCAAGCGATTTTTGAGTGAACTTTCTGTGGGACAGTCTCATCATCAGAATGAACTTTCTGTGGGAAGTGGCCACATAACTTCCACAAGAAAAGTTATTTTTTGGAATTTGTGGTACAACAGCTGAGGAAAATGGAACCAACTACTGTAGAATCAGATGTTGTCAGGATATTCAGCTGTGTTTGGTACAGACATAAGTTCAACTTGCCTAACCTGAATGAGGTGGAATATGTACTAGCAGGCATCAGAGAAATATTCTTGCTCTTGAGCCACTGCGAGTGAAGAGAATAACAACTTCTCTCCGAGTGAGCAACAAATTACTTTGATTTTTTTTTGATTGCTGGCATCAATGTGAATTTTATCACTGGCTTGGATTGCTTTGTCCTTTTGAAAGTCTTTTCTTGAGAGGACAACAGCCTAGATTTCTCTCTAGCTTTGGTCACTTTCATGCTGTTTATGTGATGCATCACTTTGAGCTAAGTTTAAGTGGCTAGTTACATTGAGTTTGCAACCACTTTCTTTGAGGTGATGTGCTACTAAGGATACCTGAAGTATAGTCAGAATAATTTCTTCCACAACCTGTTCAGAGACAGTGTTATCTGAGACATGCTTAACATATGACACGCACATATGATGAAGTAGTTCTGTACTTGTTTCCCTCAGAGCTCCTTCTATTTGCTGTCTTTGATCTCTTAGTGTTTTGTGCAATACCTGCATTAGAGGAAGGCATTTATTTGTGAATTAAATCTTGCTTCTCATTACTGAGATTCCCTTCAAATTTTCACCTGATAAATGCAGCTTAAGAAGATTCAGTCTCATACCCATTTGAGTCCTGACCTGCACGTCATAATCTTGTTGTTACAGTTACTCTGTGTTGGGACAACAGCGATTCCCAGACATTTACAATTTTGGCAAGTGCCACAGGGCAAACAAAACTACAAAGAATGCAGCAGTAACAAACACAAAATCCAAACCAGCTTATTTTTTGTTTCTGTGCCTATTCTGAGCACCATTCCACTTCAGAGGTAGTTGGTAGCTGCTCAGCTTTCATAGGGGTAAAATACAACAAGAAACAACCAACTGCCACCCCAGGAAAAAAAAAAAAATAGAAAACAAAACCCAAACCCTCCTTTTTTGGTCATATGCTGGGCCTAACAACCAGCCTTGAAAACAGCTTGACAAGGGCTGAGGGTTTTTTCTTCTTGCCCACTCTCACCCACAGCACTTTGAGGTTTCTTTAATGTCTTTTGTACTTTGTAAGATAGTTAGTATACTAACTTTTTTGTGAAGAAAAAAACAAAAGAAAGGAATATTGATACAGTGGCTCCTTTTAAAAGGAGTACAAGGAGCAAGAAGACTTCCTTTCTGTGCCTGAAAGCACTCTTATTAGCCTGCCTCTCTGCCCACTCAGAGAGTGCAAATTAAAGAACATCTACCAGGCTCCATGCACCCCTCTAAAGACCTCTCTTATGACCTCCTGCAAAGCAGTTCTCTCTTGAAAAGGAGCCTGATTACCCTGCAGAAATTGCTCGCCAGAAATAACCTCATGTTTCTAAGAGTCAGGTGCTAAGTTTCCATCACTGTGTAAGAGGACAACTTGAAACAAATGAATTTCTAGTGATGAAGGACAGAGAACAGGCTGATGTGGTTTCATTTTTATTCCTGACTCTCTTTCTTTTTTCCTTTCTCCATCTCCCCAGATTTTTGTTGTCATTATCACCACATCTAGTTGGAATTTGCAAACAATTTGACTCAACTCACTGTGGTCGGTATTGTTAAAACCAAAAGGAATGATTTGAGAAAATCTGCAGTATAAGAGGAGGCTGGTTTGTGTATTTTTCAAGTGGAAGCTGTTTCTTTGCTGCTGCTTCTTTGTGTCCCTTTGCCTACTGCTCTTATTTAAATTTTTTTTGCACTTAGATACCTGTTACTTTAAAGTGACATACAAACAAGGACAACAACTCTACTCCAGTAGAGCTTCATTAAAGCAATCTTCATGGCACATTGATTTCAGTGATAGACCTCCTTGACTGATTTTCCTTTTCAAAATTTCAATGGAACTGCAGCTGAGCACGGAAGTGGTGACATACTCGGAAACACATTTTCTTCATCTCCATACATACTATGCAGTCTATCTTCCTTTAACTTTGCCATATTATTTTTAGACTGCAGCATAATTCTGCAGATCCTCTAAATGTCTTACTCTTGTGTGCTACCAGTGCATTTTAACCAGCAGTAAATATGTGATACTACTAAGAAAGCAGGGCACTGGAGCAAATTGACAAGAGAATGTGGTGTATTCAGTGTATTCATTGGAAGACATATTAGATGGTTGTAAGAGTATGTTTTAAAATGTTTTTATTTGTTTTAATATCTTGCTTTTAAGTATATGGGACTGTGTATCAACTCCTTTGCTAGTAAAGCAACCACTAAGGTCAACTTGCTCTAGCTTCTCCAGCTTTTCAGGCCAAGTGTTGAAGGTTAACCATATTCAGCTGTGGAAGTGGTGTGCCTCCTGTCCTTTTTTTGTTTTGGCATATCTAATGCCTGTGGAGGACTCAGTGTTGCTGGATATCTTATTCTGCTCTTTAATAGAGGGGAGCTTTGTGTCAAAGCCCATAGGATGCAAGACCTTGGGTTACTTAACCAACAGTAGACTATTCCTTAGAAAAGTCAAGCAGGTTGTTTATTTTTCACTCAAAATTTTTCATCCTCACCGTTCTCAGCACAACTCTGATCACCCTGGTGCCACTTTGGGAAAAATGTGGGGGATAATAATTTTAGTTTTGTGCTTTTTCTGGCCATGCCACCTATTTGTGAAGGTCTGAAAATGAATTGAGTCTTGATTCCTACTGTTGCTGCAGGCTTTCTGCTCTTTAAAGATACTCTTTCTGTTCAAGTGTGTCAAAATGGATGGGCTTCTGTTGTAATGAGTTTGAAATCAAATATATTATTTCACAGGATTTTTCAGTTTCATATCCTTTTTGTCAGTTCTGCAGTGGCAGCATCAGCATTCAGTAGTTCATTTTTGCAGTATCTTCCTTGAATTTGAGTTATTTTTCATTCAAGTATTAGCTAGACCTCCTCTGTTCCTAAGATCTGATAGGCAGAAGGTATGTGTTCTTGTAATAGAGTACTGAGCATGTCTTCAGATTTCATTTAGGATGTGGGAAGGTTAGCTTCCTTCTTATTTCGGCAAGGGTAGGTCTCACTGAGTTTTACTGAAGTTGTACCAATGTACTCAGGGTGACATGACCTCCCTCTGCCACTGCATACTTGCCACAAAGTATGAGGCTTGACTGTTTACATCACATGTGATTACCAATCTCTGTATCAGATTTGCCACTGAAGTGTGTCAGTATTTTTAAGTAAGAGTGAGAACATGGGAAATCTGCTCTGTCAGACAATAGAAAGGTGCAGACAGAAAAAATCCTAATGTTGGCCAGAAAGCGTTCCATATATCTGGAAGCTGATAAAGAAGATAGAAGAAATAGTTAGCCACTGAGCAGAAACTTGGAAATGCTGATGAATCAGAAGTGTGATACCAGGCAAGAGTATAGATGAGTTTTTAGAGCTAGTTATTTACCTCTTTTTTTCTCATTCCCTTTGTGTTAAATTGAGGCTTGGTTTTAGGCTTATCTATCCCATCATGTGGATTCTCATTTTGGCATTCTGCTCTGAGGGTGATCTAATCCTTTCATGACCTAAACTTTTCCTCTAATCTGCATCAGTGCTGTCAGTATCTGAAATGTATGGATGTCCATCTTTTAGAAAGCTTTCAATATTAGGATCTAACAAGCCTCTATTCTGAAGGATATGACACTTGGTGGTATCCTGGCAGCACAGGAGTGCTGGCATACACTTGTGGTTCATGGACCATGTGGCTCCCAGCCACACTTGCAGGTTCAGCAGTCATATTGAGAAGAAGGAACAACATGAAGTTAATGTGGAGTATGACTGCCTGTGATAAAAACACGTTTCATACTTCATAGTAGAAGTCCAAATTCAACAGAATGAGTTTAGACTTATGAAACTCATGAACTTTGTGCTACCTCATCTTTGTCACAGGAAAGGCCTGTGTAGTTAGCATTGTGGCAACATAAATATTTCCCTTTTACTGCTATGAGTCACTGTAAATACTACTGTGGCAGGTATTTATGTTATGAAATAGATCTACCTTTATTTTTATGAAGTATTCTGTGAATGGCTTCACATTCTACAACTGAGACAAGGGATTAGAGGTTGCCACTGAATTTTTCTTTGCAAGATTAATGAGGAGAAGCCAGTTGATCAGTAAATTTCAAACAAAATGCTAGTCTTCCTCATGTTTATGAGTATGTTTAATTCTTGTTTGTAGAGGCCCATACTGTGAATGATGCTAATGCTAAAGTAGTTTCATTGTGCTAGAGAACCTCAGCAGCCTGTTAACCCACTACTCTTGGGGCAGCTGAGAAAGAGAGACCCATTCAGGAAGGCATGTTGCTTTTGAGGATAAGCCAGAGCAAAATTCACAGCTAGCAAAGGCCACTTCTGTGTTGCATAGAAATGAGTTTATCCTGAAAGTTTTAGGCACGCTGACCTGTAAATTACTACGAAATATCATTTTTACTGGTGATTTTAACATACATGCTGTTTACTTTTTTTCCCTGTATGTGCCTGTGTAAAATCCATGTAACTTGGTCTTGTGCTTCCATATCCCAAAGTACCATAAGCATTTCACGCATCACATTTGCTGTGAGAATATTGTTTAATTCAACATTCAGAAATCTGTGCTTAAGCTGAAATGTATCTACTGTTTTCACAGTAATCGTTATATTTTAGTAAATTAAATAGCTTTAAAGTTAATGAAAAGCAGCTGAGAAGAGAACAGAACAAAATTTTCTTGTTCAGTATTAACAGAATAGTCTTGAAGACATCTTCCTAGCTTAGCTGAAGTCAGTGAGTTTTTATAGGAATTGGAATATATTTATTTAGTTGCTGACTCTGTCCAGCCTCTGAGTTTAATTTGGCTATGATCTTGAGATGTTTCTTGGATATAAATAAAGCTGTCACAGCAGTTGTGTGTTCATCCTCCTGTGACAGAGACAGTATTCCTTCTTCAGTACTTGTTACTACTTGGGTCAGAAGGGCAAGGGTGCCTGACTGTGCTTTATCTTCTACTCTTTTGCCTGAGGAAAGTCTGAGGCTGATATCCAGCCTGGGGCTTGTGGAAAGAGGCAATGACAAGTGTGGTGTTTTTCTGTCATCTCAGGCTTGTTACACCACTTCAGTTATTGATGTTGGTTATTCTGAACACCTTAATGAATATAGCTTTTGGAACATCCTTCTGGTCCATTCAAACCACTCAATGGATCTAGGGTGTTTTCATAATCAGCAGGGAAAAACATGGCCTGTCAGTGGTGATACAAAGCAGGAGGTAAATTTTACAAACTCAAACACACTGAAGTAACCTGTCATCCACCTTTGACTATGTGAACTTATTCAGGTTCAAGTGATGTTAAAGCATCCCATCTTTGTGTGGTTGTTTTTTATGGCTTTATGATGCTATTCAACCTCCATTCAGATATGAATTGCATTTAATTTTTTTTTGAGTTATGATGTTTTGAGATGTAGAAAAAAATGTAGAATTGGAAGGGATCCACAATGATTATAGTGTCTATCTCCTCCCCCCTCCCCTAATAATCAAAATTCAAACCCTATGTCTGTGAGTGTTGTCTGAACGTTTCTTGGACTCTGTCAGCTTGGGCCTATGACTGCCTCTGATGCTTGTTCTTGTGCCTGACTATTATTTCAGTAGGTGTCTGACATTTACCTGTGTAAATTCTTGGTTGCAGTGCTGTGCCACTGGGAAACTGCTGCTGTTAGTTGTACCTTTTCCGACAGTATGTGTAGTTGACAGCCTTCCAGAAGAGGTGAAAACTTTGCCGACAGAACTATTTATCACCAAATCATTCAATTTGTGATTGTGTTTCAATGTGCAGTAAGTGTGTGGACTTCTGTGTTATAAAGATTTGGTTCACATAGACTTTGTGTAGACTCCTTAAATGCAAACAATCTGCTACCACCTGTTGAAATGAGTTCCGGGTATTTTTTAGTAGCGCTGATAAAAATCATATTGTTGTTTAGGGATCTCTTAAAATGATCTTATCACAGGTCAGGGAGGCTAATAGTTTCTGTGCTGAAGTTCTTATGTAATGAACAAACCCTTCCTTAATGAATAAAAGTTTCACCTTGTTGGCTGTTTTCATTTTGTGTTTCATTTATTTCAACTTCCTACATCAATTCCATTCACGCTCACTAGTTTTTTTTCTTTTCCCCTCACTGTGTTGAGTTTCTGGTCTTATGTTAACAGCCTGCCTTACAAGACACCATACATCTTTTTCTGGATAGAGAGAAATGTATTCGTTTAGAGAATGTTGGCAGGGAAAACAAGTTTACTTGTTCCACACACAAATTCTCGCTGATTTACCAATCTGGGCTTTTAAGTGAGATGCAATTGCTTCAGAGTATATGATCTGAAAGCTTCAAGGCAAGTGTTTACTATGGTCTCTCTGATTCCTGATGACTGGGCTGTGGTCATTTGTCAAATGCAGTGAAGATCTGTAGAGTAACATGAGAGAGAACAACTTGCTTGGGAGTCTTGTTAGTCTGTGGATTTATTTTGTTGGATTTGTGTTTTTTGAAGAAGCATGCACAGAGGAAAAAATATACTCATTAGATGGTGTTAGTTTGTTCAGATATTTGATCAATGGTTGCTTATGTAAGGAGAGCCTAGGGAAAAACAGAGAGCCCCAGGAGTTTGCTTTTCTATTTTCTTCTGGATAAGAGGAAGATAAAATTAAAAACAAACAAAAAAAAACCCCTATTTTCCTAATGTAAATTTCTCTAATTTGAAATTGCAATGTTACGTTCTACTTTGTCCCCAAAGATGGGAAGGGGGGAAGTTCATTCTCACCATCCTGTAGCATTTTCTTCACAGTGACTGTTGTGTTTGCTGATAAAAGCTTGAAGTGCTGTATGTCAAGGAGTAATATGTTTTTTGTGATGTTTTTTGAATTGACAAAGGGCTGGAAAGAAATGAAGTAAAGTTGTTTTTTGTTTGTGCAGTACTTCCAGGAGATACAAAGTCTCCCGGTTCTTCTTTACTTTTCTATGGGGAAAAATGGGAAGAGACGTAGTCTTCTTAGAATTAGGTCCTAATTGAATTATTGAGAGTAGAACTACAGCCCTGAGCTGTTAAAAGGGTATAGAGCATTTTAAAGACTAAAAATCATGCTCTTGTTGCCTGACACCAAAACAAGTTGTTTATAGTCAGAGGCCAAGGAAGAAAAAAAAAAGGTTTTCTGGCTCTTGCAAGATTTAGTTACTTTTGGTTAGTATTTTATATTAGAAAAGCCTAATGTGTTTCAAATTAGGGTAATTTGGGGTTTTGGATAGGAGCTCTCTAACGAACATAATCAAGAAAAGATGTTCCATGGGGTAAGTTGCATAATATCTGGGTTTGCTAATGTGCTTTGTTCCCTGTCTCACCAAACCAATGTGAGAATAGTCTACAGTTATTTTTAACTTCATTCTTTTTTTTTTCTCTGCCACTTACATATTGAATCATTATTTTGACTTCCTAATAGATTTTAGTACCTGGAAACTCTGGGAAGTTCAGAGTGACCCTGGAAAAAATTCAGGGTGAAAATAGGGTACCAAAGAACAATGGGGTGCCCAGCAACCCCTTTCTGTTTGCTCTCATAAATACTTCTTTGATCTATGAGAGCAGAAGTGGGAGAATGATGGAGAATATCTTTTGAAAGCTGAATTTTATATTGCTGTAAAGGCTTGGTGGTCCAAGTTGGTAAGCTCCTTCATTGCACGGTGGGTCTACAGCATTGATGTTCAAGCACATCTTTGTTGGCAGAGCCTTTCCACAGCTTAGTGGTAGACATGAAATCAATTTCCCTTCTGTGAAATTTTCCACTCACAGGACTGTTGTGACACCACTTACAAATACTGTTTTGGCACTTAATTTCTATAGGTTACTGCATATTATGAGTCATTACAGGTAAAATATGTCTCTATCTGTGGAAGCCCTTTACAGCCTTCTATGGCTACATGAGCAACCACCAGACTGTAGGCTCCTTGATTTACCCTAAAGCCCCTTTTTGATTGCACCTACAGGCCTAGGCAACCTGTTTCTGAATTAATCTAATGCTTAATGTGATAAAAGCTGCAAATGAAATGTGGCATAGGAATTACTTTATGGGTTGGGACCTGAAAGGCATTTGAATGCATTGAATCAAGGCATAAGCTGAAGGCTTGAGGTATTGTCTGAAACCTAGTGAGATCTCTTAACAGTAATAGCTAATTTCCACATGTGTATTTACCAAAGAACTGTACTGTGCTGGTTTCCACATTTTCTCCTTCTTTGAAATGCGCCATAATGTTTCACATTGGATGTGATCATATCTGTTCTTGACCAATTTGTACATGTACAGTATGTGATCTCTGCACTGCCATACTGTAAAGGAAGAAGGGAATTTCCTCCTTCCAGAGAAGAAAGGGAGAATGACTTTTCATTGCTGTGATGAGTCTTCATGTGCACTTCCCAGGTGCCAGCATAGTGAGTACGCCTAAAGAAGGAATCTAATGTCCTAAATAATAGTTTTAACTCAGGGCTTGGCACCTTCCTCAGTTTGCTACGTATTTTCTGAGTATTATAGCCAACTGAGGAAACTAGAATGCTCCAAAAGAAATGAAAAAATGTATTTGGAGGTTACATCTGAGCATCACTAAGCACTTTTTCACTGTAAGGGTGACTGATCAGTGGCATGAGCTTCCTGGAGAGGTTGTGGAGTCTCCCTCCATGGAGATATTCGAGGCCACCTTGACGTGGTCCTGGGCACCCTTTTCTTGAGCAGGGTCAGGTGACTTCCGGAGGTTTCAGCCTTAGTCCTTCTGTGATTCTGTTGCTTTGATTCTCTCACCCAAATTCAACCAGCACTCCTTGGCTCAGTCAGTGTGGGCAACTTGGGCAAGGAGTGCACTTCTCACATTCTCTGTTTGAGTCTGATGTTGTAAAGAAGGAGACAATTATTCTTTATTCACCGAACTGCAAATTCTTGATGTTAAACACAGTTCTAAATGTGATTAAGGTGAGTAAATTATATTGAATTCAAACCTTTTGAGATTTATTTTCACATTGTCTTCTGCAAGCTGGTTTTATATGTTATTTAAGTAGCAAAGGGGTTCTCTGTCAATTTTTAAAATGCTAACTTTGATATGAGGAAACACAGTGATTCAGGATGGAAATGCATCAAGGCTTAATATGTGTATTAATGTGCTTGGCCCACCTTATGCATCTGACATATCTGATGTTTGCTACTAAAAATAAATGTGAAAGCAATTGCATATAAAGCATAACTGGGAATATAGGCACAGAAGATGGAGTGGGATAGCAGAGGTTCACATTAATTCTGTAAGAAGTTTGTAGAAATAAAATGATCTTAATATGCAATAGTGAATACAACCTCTGTGTATACACACATATGTAAGTCGTACAAACTCTGAATGTATTTGTCGACACATTCTGAGTTTGTTACAGTTATATTCACACTGCCCGCCAACTGATGGCTCTATAATACTTCTTTCTGTGTCTCTTAAGTTTTACATAGTAAATTCACTAAATGCTATTGAAGTGGATGCTAAAAAAAAAAAAGTATCTGGAATTTTGGGAACATGCCATAACACATTCTCTGAATAGTGATGTGGAGGAATGAATTAACTTGCAATCTTTACTGTATGGTTTAGTTGAGAGAACCAACAGCATTTAAAATGAGGGTCAAAAGGAATGGGGAGTAAATTGACTTCCCAGCAGCTCCAGCTTGCTGGTCCCAGTAGTAATCAGTGCAGTCGTCAATGTGAACTCTGTAAACATTAATAACAGAAAAAAGATCCCAGTGTACTAGCATTACTTCTGGAAAAGCCTTACATGTAGCATGTGTAGCACTGATAAAGTATGTAAAATAATTCAGATAGTGAGTTGGAGTAATTGTTTTAATAAGAAACTGCAAAAAACGAATGGAAAACTGAAGTGCTTGTAATAGATTAGTCTAGTGAGATATTTGTACATTGCAGCTATTTTTCTACCCAGAAACTTGATGTATAGGGTAACAAAAATTCCCTGTACTTTAATCATAATAACTAGGACTGTAATACGTTTAAGTTATCTGTTGATGTTTAGAAATCAGGTCCTTACAGCTTCCAGAGTGTGAATGATTTTTTTTTTCTTATTGAGCACATGTAGTTTTTTTGATAGCTCTAGCAGTGTAGTGCCCTCTTGTTTCTATGTTAGTCAGTTCATTAAAAAACAACAACAACAAAACACAAAATAGTGAATGGATTGTTGTAGAGCAGTCCTTATCCTTTGCACTGACTTGAAGAAGAACTGACAATGGATTAGGTCCCTCAGGATGACCAGCAGGGAGTAGTGTGAGTGCCCTTACTGACAGAAAGGGAGCTGCAGGGTGTGGGAAAGGAGAGGTGATGGCAGTACTGACTTCACCTTACCCAAAACTTCTCTGTGAATCCAGCTGCTTTTTGGTGAACTGGGCTTTGGGTCTGCAAGTAGCGTGGTGATAGCTGCTCAGTAGCACAGCTTCTGCAGAGGGAATAGAGAATGTCTTGTCTTGCCATGCCTCAAGACAATCAGTGATACTTCTGAAGGGATGGAGATTTTAAAATCCTAGAAAGCTGCTCTGTCGTGGTCTGTTCCCCTTGAGGGCTGCAGCCCCACTGCTTTCTGGAGAGAACTGTGCACTAACCTTAGCAGCTGGGAAGGCTCTAATGAGTTGAACACAGCTCTGGTGCTTTATAATGAGAAGATAGAACCTTGTCTGTCAATAAAAAACAAAAGTAGATTATTTTTTTTCAGGTTGGATAAATTCCGTACATATGTAGATTTTAGTACTTGTTAGTGTTTCCTGGAATTCTTACTAGTAAACATGGTCTTTCAGGAGCACACTAGTTTAGTGATTGTGAATCTATTTTTATATAAGGAGATATGTCTCATTTTTCTTCGATTGGGTTTGATTTCTGTACCTATAAAGCTGAATCAATAGAGGAGAAGCTGGAGCCTGAATTTACAGAGGATGTCTCAAAGTGATAAGTTAATTGCAGTAGATACCCTTTGCCAGGAGGAAAAGTGTAGATAGGTTTAGTGAGTGCTTTTCAAGAGCAGTGCTGTAGCGGCTGCCTCTAGAGCTAGCAGCTTCATTCTTTCAGATCCCATTCCCATTTCTCTATTGATTATGCAGCGGCTTGGTACACAAGGAGCCTTGTTTTAGTCTGAAGTCATGATCAGTGTATTTAATCTTTATGAAGATTGGAAGTCCATTCTCTTCCTTGCTGGTTAGAGAGCTTTTCAGTTGACACTGTAACCTGATGAACATTGTATGTTGATTTGAGGCTGGATAGTGTTACCAGGCTCTACTGGAAGCCTTTTTCTTTCCCCTTCCCTCCCTCTCACTCCCACAGTTTTTTCCTTTTTTTTTTTCCTTTCACATGTCTCACTTGGGGACTACTTGGAAAAAAGATTTGTAATCTTAGCCTTCATCAGACCACACAAGTCAAGAGGCTGATCCCCTCTTGGGCTTGTCAGCAGTCAGCTTATTCAGTACTGAATGTGAGCTGTGGTGGGAGTGGGAGAGCATGTTTTTAGCCCACACTTGTAGATCAGTGTCATGGGGGGGCAACAACACCGTGTTGTTAAGCAGTGAGGGCTCATTATATAACTGTCCCCTGTGGTCCCACAGTGAGGGCTTGGGGCTTCTGTTCTCAGTGAATGCACAGCAAGAAAGGAAGGAGAGTGCTTGGCCTCTTCAACTCTGAATGTATTCATTGAGACCCTGATGAGAGCACTTTCCAGCTGAGCCCTGTTGCATCCTCCAGCCTTGGAATGTTTTGGGATTTTGTGAGCGTGCAGAGAAAGGAATACAGGCTGTGGAGGGTGTGACAGCCTGAATCTGCATAACATGGGTCCTTTTGAACAAATCTGATAGTCCTGAACTGATGCTATATCTACCTTCTGAGTTAAGGTGGTTGCTTTTTTAAATCAGTGATGACAACTAAAGAGGTTATTACCTGCTCCAACACTCCCTTACTGTCCCATGTCTGTCTGTAAAGATGCATACTGAAGCGTTTACCAGCCTGGACAGGTGCTGTAGTGTTAGTGCATGTTTCTGACTCCTTGCTGTAAGACTTCAGAAGCAGCAGTGTTCACTGAGGACTCATCAAAGCCCACAGAATTTTACTGCACCCTATGCTGTGTAGTAATGGCATGGATAGGGTTCCAAATAGTTACAGGAATATCTCTCTGAGAAGGTGTTTATAGAAGTTTCATCCCTCTACATAGAGAGCTGCCAATTGCTACTAACTTAAGGAATATGCCCTTTATCTGTGGAAGGTGATCAGACAAGTTACTAGAGGCTAGCAAAGCTTTCATAATTCATATGATGTCCTCTTGTCCTTGGCAGCTCTGTTCACAATTGCTTTTTCAGTTGGCTTCAGATCCACAAAGGTATCTGCTGTACCTGTGACAAGAGGTGCCTGGCAGCCAAATGACCCATCTGGAGCCATGCCAGTACCTTCCTGCATGGGACAACTGGATGCTTGGCTCAGTGCTGGTGGGGCAAGTGCCTTCTGGATCACCCTGGGAGGAAGCAGCCAAAGATGGGTCCTTAGGCATCTTTAAAAGCCACAGTGAGTGGCATTGGAGCTCTTCTCACATATAGCTACACTCAACATCCCAACAGATTCCATCCTGACTGCAGCTGATACTATGCTCCATGAATTTTTCTGCACTCGTTAGCCCCTCAACACATCCCTGTCACCTACCCTTGGCACAAACTGTCAAATCCTGTGCAACCCCTTCTCCCAGCTCCACTGCAGCAGATGCAGTCTGCTGAATTAGAGCTGGAGCATATGCTGAAGCATACAAATTAGCGTACAGTTTGTGTAGAAAGTTAATACACGCATACACGCACAGTTTAATGAAATTTAGCAGACATGTTTGCAGCAGACTTTAAAGATTGTGTTGAGGGCTTGTCATAACACTCATACTGCTTGAATTATTCTGGCATTTTTAAAGCAGTACAGCTTTTGTACAAAGTAGGAGAATGGGGCTTAGCCTGATGCTAAGATGTCCTATTCTCTCATATTGTGTATGAAACAGTCATGACTGCATAGTTCTTTTCCCATTGAGAGAGTTGGCGGATTCTTACTACTTTTTGTGATCTTAGTTTTTCTTTGCACTCCCCTTTGCGTACCCCAAATATATATACTGTTCTAACTAAACAGAAGTTGATCTTGCAACTGGAGTGGAAACCTGCAAACAACTTTGCTCCTGAAATTATTCCCAGCTGAAAAGCTGAGCTGTTTTACTTCCTGCCCTGTATATTAAGTGGAATAGATGTTCTTTCAGGACTACCATAATGCCCTGGGGTTGCTCTGATTTCATGGAGTTGTGGACATCAGCACCCTTTAAGAGGTATTTTAACTTCTGTGGTCTTTTTCTTGATTTTAGTTTGTGTGTCTGTAGTGTTTTTATACAGTTAGAAAAATGGTATAAATATATCTTAAATACTTTACATGAGAAATGTGTACTACGTAGAAGTCTCTTTCATCTCATTGGAATCACTGGAAGTGATAAAATCCTAGAGAAGTATATTTATGTACCAAATTTCACTTCTTAAGAGAAATGTCTTTGATATGTTACATCTCATTTAAGGGGTTCCAGGGATCACTGGCAATAATTACAAGTTACTCCATGCTCACAAAAGGAATTAAGCAAAAATATAATTAGACAATTTGATAATTAAATCATTAATAAGTTCTTAATATAATTGTGTTAATGGAAATGGCTATAAATAAAAAACTATATCTGATAACTCACTGGTATTATATCAAAGATGACAAGTTTTCATGTGCAAATATAACCCACCCTGACTGTTAAAATAAAAGTTCGATGTCTTGTACAGGGATTTTTCTTTGCTCAGTTCACATTACTCATGAAAATGAAACCGAATGCTAATAATAATATTAATTTACATCCAGTGTATCAGTATTGTATTGATTAGCCTGAATGTGGGATTAGTAAAGCACAAGGTGAAGCAGATTAGCAGACTTGAAGAGACAAGGGCAGAAGGTACTTGCTTGGTCTGGGGCTTCTGTACTTCTAACAACCTTAGGGAGCCTGGGGCAGGACTGCAAAAGGCTGTGCAAACTGGAGGAGGGAATGTAGATGTTGTTTTGATTGAAGGAAAGAAGTAGGATGGTGGTGTGTTCCTCTCTGAGGAGAAACAAAAAGGGATTTCCAAGATGCTGTTACTGAAATATGGTTTGATGTTGGACACAGTGGGAGTCTGAAAAATCCCAAGGCAAGACCAAGCCGGGCAGCCCTTTTATGGGTGAAGAGCTTGGAGTGAGAAGGAGGTGGAAAATGGTAACTTGCCAAATATTAAGGGGGGGGGAGGGGAGGAATTTAACAGATGGAAGTGAGACTGTGAGAGCTGATATGGCTAGACAGCAGGGGACACTAGCTGCCTGTGGAGCAAGTTGCTGTCAGCACCTGGTATGTGGCCACTAACAGCAGCAGCCTGCTGCAGGCCTGGTGAGTGTCAAGGAGGATGTTTCAAACAGGTGCTGTCAAAACTCAGTGCTGATTATGGGGTGCCCTTAAGCAACTTCTTTCCACTTGAAATGCAGTAAAAAGTCCTTTGGGAAAGCAGAATAGGGTACAAAATGCTAACAGATGTGATCCTCCTTCTAAGTCACAAATTCTAGATCTTTGCTGACCCTGTCAGTTAGCCTTTCAAATTGTTTGCATTAAAAATTAGCTGGGGGGGGGGGGGGGAGGAAGGCATCCTTTCATAAATAGCTCCTTTGCTTTCCCCTCCCCTCTTTCTCACCATCAACTTCAAGTAGGTATCACATCTTCCCAAATTGCATAACGATCTTGTGACTGTTCTCCACTGTATTACCTAACCTTCCAGCTTTCATGCTACTTGCTTGCTTGATATTAGATCTAGTCATGTGAAGGAAATATCTCCTAAGGAAGACATGTAACACCTCTGCAGTTGCTGAGATTTATGTTCTTTAGTTCAGTCAGGATAGAAAAGCTGTTGGAAATCCCCAGTCAGGACTAGTGTGAGATATGACTGCTGCTGAGTGATAAGAACAGATTTGTGTGCAGCTTGGAATGCTCCATGTATTCTATGACTTGAGAATCATTTCAGAAGGGAGACTTGTTCCTGTTTCCAAATTACGTTGTCAATATTACCTATCAAATACAAACTGAAAGCAGTGAAGAAGCAGACATATTTCAAATTTTCATGCGTCCTCTGACTGTGAACTTGTGTGGGAGAAACTTCATTATTGCTATGAGGTGACTGTTTTCTTTGTGATACGCTTTCCCTGAGGTTAGGAAGAAAATTCATCTCTTTTCTAAGATGGAACACAGATGGATTCCATCCGATTTAAATAAAACTGGCAGGCTTTTGCTTGCAATTTTGCTAAGATCAAGATTACTTGGGTTGTCTGGTGTTTTTATATTCAATGACATGAAAGAAAACCAATTTAAACTAAAGTGTGAATTTCAAATGGCTTTGTTGAACTGCAAAAAAAACTCTGCATATAGAAACACCTCAGGTTTTAATTGACTGTGATAAGGGTCACAGTAAGGCTTGTGATGTCCTGATTCCAATTGTTTCATACCTTTGACCTTCCCAACTCCTCACCAGCCAAGCTGGGAAGAAAGATAGAAAGCTGATACAGTGGCATAAAAGAAACTACAAAGAGGACTCCAAGTGAGTGTTGCTTGAAGAGAGCATATCCAAGATGAACAAAGAGTAGCTCAGCTTGGAATCTCTGCATGAAATGCAGGTAAATGCAAATAAAAACGTATTCAGTTTTCAGAATCAAAACCAAGTGGAGAAAGGACTATCAGACATGTAAGGATATGAAACTCTTTACCCATTTTAAAAATCATCATTAGCCTCTATCAGTCTATTGCTTTGTTTGTTTGTTTGTTTCCAAAACAGTGATTTCAGTTAATTTGCCTTTAGTTTGAAGATACTGTTTTTTCTTAGTGTGCAGAGAAAAAGTACACAAGCATGCAGGGATAGTTTTAAAGACACGTGATACAGAAGTAAGCAGAACAGGACAAATCTTTTGATTTTCTGATGAATGTCAATTATGCTTGTGCTGAACCTGGAAAAAGATTTGATAAAGCTATATGATGAATAGCTCTTCTGAGCTGCGAAGTAGTTCTGCCAATTATTGCTTAAAATAAAAAGGATATGATTCTTAACTTTGAATAGCCTTTACAAGAGATTTCAGCTTGCTGCAAATTCATTTATAAATAGGGAATACAGTAAGCACATAGGTGTCATGAAGGCTGTCCTGACCTTCACACTTGTGAAGTTTAGTTAACGTTCTTCAGGTATGAGAGTTATTTGAGAAATCACTGGTTACAATGTCAATAGTTGCTCAGTGCTGGTATTCATCAAAGAACTGTAACACCTTTCTCCTAGGATAAACAAGCTAAGTTTTGAAAATATGTATATATTTTTGAAAGCTAATTGCTACTATAGCCTGTTTAGAGGTTCAGGCTGTCTGATGATCATCAAAGCTTGGAAAAATCGGAAAGTTTCATAGGCTCAAAGAAAAATGGAGATTATTCCAGTGTTCTGACAGATCTGACCCATATAGTTCAGTAATGTTTCATGATTGACCCAGATGGGTTTGAAAGAATGGGTATGGAATACCATAAAGATAGTGTCTTTGTGAATGGCACTCAGAAGGTTTTTTTGGGGAGAAAGAAATAAGTATGTTTACATTTGCCATTCTGGTGAGAAACAGTCTAAATATCTAGTTGATGGCTCTAATACTTCCTAAGTTCCTAAGACCATCTAAATCATCTAATTCTAACAATAGTTAGGTCAAATTTGTAGCCAGCCCCTAGTTTAGTGAAGAGGCAACTGTAGCAAGTTTCTTTGAAGTGACTGGAAACTTGAGCAAAAATGCGTCAGTGATGCATTTAGTTTTGACACCTGATGCTTGGCTGCCTATAGCAATGATGCAGGAAAGTACTAGGTCAAGGTGAATAATCAATTGAATGCAAGCTCACAGTGTGCTCTGGTGGTTAAGAAAGCAGACTGGAAAGTATCAGACAGGAAAGAGTGAATGGAACTACTGCTTTTTACAGTGCCACTGAGGAGGCTAATACTATTTTGTTTGCTTCTATTCTCTGTGCTTTAAAAAATCAGCTGAAAAATTCTACCCCTATGACAAGGGCTGAGTTTGTGTACTGCATACCTGTAGAAGTGTCTCTCCAGGATGCCTTTTGCATGCTATGGCCACAGATTCAGTCTGAGCTGCAGAGCTCCAGACATCTGCACAGCAGAGCTTATAGGGCAAGGCTTGGATCCTGCACCATTGAATTTATATTTAGATTTTCCTGCTGCTATTCCATCTCTTCTTCCCAACCCAATTAAAAATCTGGCTGCTGTCTAGCTATCAAATCCTAACACAAACACCTGTGTACCAGATGTGTACAGCTGTAAGTCTGTCAGTGCTGATCCATCATCAGCACTGTAAGCCAATTCATTGGGCAGTTAGAAAACATTTTGTTTCTCCCTTTCTTCTGTTCCTCCTCCCCCTTTTTAATTCTCATGTTTTCTCTGTGTTTACTCTCCCCTGCTTCCTGGTACAGCAAGTTTGTGAGGTGAGTCTTGCTCAGACTTTATCTGTCTCTTTCAGATAATAAAACAAAGAATCTCAACTGTAAGAGTACTTTTTTTTCCTGTTGGAGGAGTGGCTGGTTTCTACTGACAAATGACAAATTAAAGTCAGTATTACATGCCAAGTCATGGAAAACTCCTTGAAAAAACAGTCATGAGATCTACACCAGGCAGGGTTATAATTTTCTTCCCTCACCTCTATGAAAAAAATTGTTTGCAGGTATGTTCTGGAGAGATGAGTTGTAGAGTGGGAACAGTCTTGTGGCTTTTGTGAAGCTGAAGGCACAAGTCAGCATGAAAAAGTAGTTCCTCAAGCTTGAGGGACATAAATAGTAATAGCTACAGAGGCAGAATATAATAACACTGGAGGTTTTACTGCAGCTGACAAAAGTCTCTTTGCAAGAGCTTTTTGAGAACAGGGTAATGTAAAAAGTCTTTCTTATTCCCTTACACTTTCTTTAAGAACTTTGTCTCCTTCTGACCTACTTAGAACTCTCCAGTGCAGGAACAATGCTTACAGGGGATGTTCCTGTTGGAGAGAGGAGGCAGTTTCAAAAGGACAAGAGGGAAATGGTCTTACTAGCAAATGGTCTAAGGTAGTTTCATTTACTTAGTTGGCATGGTGATGATGGATAGTTTGAGTATGATAAATTGTGGAAGTAAGAGAAGTCTCTTATGATAGAGAGGGTAAGGTAATGTGGTCTTGTGTAGAGAAGGTGTCAGTTGCGATGTACTGAGCAAAAGAAAAAGGGAGGCCATATCACTGTCCTGTTAATCTTGCTTATAAAAGCACAAGTTTCTACAGTTAGCAAAGCACTGCTTGTGCTAGCAGAGTTCCTACTTCCTTGGATAATTCAAATGATTCAGTCTCAGCAAAACTGACTGACTTTTATCTGAAGGTGCTCAGCTCAGATGTAGGGTACTACTAATTTATATTCAGTGTCTACGCTGTCATACTTATTTGAGGAAAACTCCCACTGACTTCAGCTTATTTGAACAAACTTTATCAGAACTGCTGCTGTTGTAACTGTGAGGAGTAGTTTTTCAACTATTGGACTTTTGGGATGCCAAAAGCAGCAAATCTGGAATGTAGTAGACTGGATGATGAGAGGATATGCTATATTTAGGGTACATATCACTTGGAAAACAGCCTTAAGTGCCTCTGGAAAGTAAATCTATAAGTGTAGCCTTTTTATTAGATTAGACAGTTCATCTTCAAGAGACCAGAAGATGACTCATAAGGATCCTTTCCACCCAGCTCCCCAGCCTGTACAGGTCTCACTGAATGGCAGCACAGCCTTCTGTTGTATCTGGAAACACATCTCTTTTAGGGTAGAATTTAATTGTTTTCTTCCTGCTTCTCCCCTTACCTTATGAGATGTATTACATACCAGCAGTCATTGATGTGTGGATTCTCAGAAGCAAAAGACATCTATGAGTTTTTTGTGAGCATCTCCAAGCAAAAGTTGACCTCTGTGAATCTAACTAGTTGGTTGCTTTGTTTTTTCCTGAAGAACACTGAATAATAGTGGTACTGGAAAATAAAATTTGGTAAGAAGGTCTTGAGATCCACTATAAAGTTGTTTTCTCTGAAGTAGTACCACAAAATTACAATGGGTAACTTGTGTAGCATATGTTTGAACCAAATACACTAAGATTTGGTGCACATCTGCATGCCATATATTACTGCTGGCTTACTTTGTGAAACAGGTAGTTTGTTTAGAAAGTATTTACCAATGAATCTATTATCATCTAGGTTCTGTGTACGTAGGTTGCTCCGTAAGTGAAGCCTCCAACTTACTTGGAAACCATGACAGATACAAAGAACACAATAAAGCTGTTTGATAATTCTCAGCTTCAAAACACTGTTTTAACATAATCACCACCACTAGTTATGCATTTTCACCAATAATGAACAAAAGTCTACATGTGGCATTCGTGAAAATCTGCGTCAGCAGAGGTGACCCACTGTTCCTCAGCTCCTACAATGATATTGCTTGAAAAATGTCAACTCAACTTGATGGAGGTTGATGGTTTGTTCTGTGTTCTGGGAAATCCAGGACAATTGATGTTTTCCTATCCCAAAAGACAGTGCACATCACTGAACAGCTGAGGCCTGTGTCTTGAACTTTTTCTTTATTGGGGAACTCTTATGTCACCACTCCACGGACTGCTATTTTGATTTCAGCTTGTAGTGGTGACACAACTTGTTGCTGATAATGATGCGATCTAAGAAACTGTCATCTTCATCATAAAATCATTAAGGTTAGAAGAGACCACCCAGATCATCTAATCCAACCATCCACTTACCACTGAAATTTTCCCACTCAACATGTCCCTTTGTACCACATGTAATTTTTTCTTGAACATCTCTAAGGACAGTAACTCAACCACCTTCCTGGGCAGTCTGTTCCAGGGCTTGACCACTCTTTCAGAGAAGAAATGTTGCCTAATGTCCAACCTGAACCTCCTTATGCAACCTGAGGCCATTCTGTCTGTGATTGGTTCCTAAAAAGCAAAACTAACTTCCCTCTTCTGTATTTTCAGTATTACTTTTTAGTTTAGGACCAAGTACGGGGGATTATTTAATAACTGATTGGAATGGAGAAGGTGAACAGCTACGCATAGCTGCCATTTGAGTTTATGTAGGCTTGAAACCTTTTGAGAGATTTTTGAGTTTCTTCTCAAGTTTGTGAAAATGCTTCTTGCAACCAAATTCAGTGTGCGCTCTTTTTAGTTAATTGCTTGCCATGTGCGTTTGTGCTGCAGTCCATGTTGTGACAGATCTTCTGAAGTTTTCAGACCTCTTAGATGGTTTCATCTGTTTATTCTTGGAATAGGAGTTTATAGTAATGCTGTTTATACTAAAGATGGGTGAACCATTAGAGCAAGTGGTGAGATTATCATGAACCTTTGCCCTGAACTCAAACCAGGCTTCATGACTTTTAAAGTTCTGTTTCAGTTTTCAGTGTAATTGTACTTTGTTCTGTCAGGATTGGAAACAAGTGCTAAAATATAAATGGTATTTCCAGTGTCAGCCTCAGATTTCACAAGCAAAGCTACTCTCATGAGAGAGCTTATGGAGTTTGAGACCTCACAAGCTTTGGTAGTGAGTATAACCTTTCTAACTCCTGCTGCTTAGTGCAGCTAGCACAAATCACTTAACCAAATAGGGTTTGCTCATCACTATTTCATATATGCCTATGGAGCAAGATATTATTTTTTTTAACTAATGGGCATTCTGTGGGGAAATGTGTGTAAATGATTGCTTGTGGATGAAATACTAAAACATAAGCGTCATGTAGCTATGTTTTCCTGCTATTCAAACAAGGATGTTGTGATCCTGTCTTAACCTTCTTTCTCCTATGTGTGTTGCAAATCTGTTGGCTAATTCTTCTATGAAGTTATGCTGAAGCTGTCTAATGCAGAATAACAAAGTAAACTTTCTTTTGGACTCTATATTTGATAACAAAATATGGTTAGCATGTTTCTAGAACCTAGGCTTCTCCAAATCTATTTGCTCTCATTGAGGTTTTACGGTTTCACATTCTGTACTTGGATCCAGTTTTGTGCAAGCCATCTAGTAGAGTCTGATTAGTGGATCCAATTATAGGAGTAATCAGTTCAGGTGGTGTCTGTTTTCCTCCTTTCTATTCCCAAGGAGAAACTGTATTCCTTTTTGTCTCTCTATTTATTGTTGTATCAAATAACGATCTGATGTTAGTTTTAACCATGAGATGAAGCTGAATTTGCTGTCCAGTATTCCTTAGAACTGGTGTGCTACTTGAATATTTATATCATACTGACATTTGTTTACTTTAGAGAAGGCTTTTTTTCTTTGGAATATTTATCATAGTATCTAGGAATTTCCATGCTAAACTGCTGCTGGATCTGAATGTTGTATATAATTACCTGGGTTCGAGGCCAGTTGCCTAAGGAAAGTTGATTTTCAAAGAACAGAACCAGCTCTGTGGCGTTAGCTAGTTGAAGTAAGAGCTGGCAAGGATTTTTCTTGGACTGGCATTGAGCAGCCTGGAAACAAGATTTATACCTCACTTCACATGTATGGATAGCTTTGTTCGGTGTATTGTGGGAAAAGTAGAGAAGCCTCTCTCTGTATACCTGGCACTATGGGTAGTGATGATGTGATATCTGATGTGATCTGTTGACCTAGTTATGGTCTTGGATAGAAAATAAGATTTGACATCTTTTTCTTCCTACTCCCTCCCCTGCCCTTGATTTCCACCAGTTCCTTTCCTGAAGATTAAGGGGCATGGGTTGGTGCAGAATTTGGTTCCTGCTGTTCTGACACACTGTGATGCTCTGATCCCCTTTGTACATGGAACAGTAACAGCCACTTTGAGTCCTGATCAGATCTCATCCTTCTGTTGTTTCCTATCAACTTATATGACTCTCTTGGGTTTCTGGGGCTAGAACTGCTCTTTTGCTGCTGTGCATAAAGAGGCACCATGATTTATGAATCAATTAATCACTGCATGCTGAGGAGCTGTTCACGGTAGTTAAACAGTGAAAATAAGATGCTTGAGTATATTATAAAGATGGATCATAATGAATATGATCCTTTACTGCTGAATTCTCTTTCTCTACTCTTTTTTTTTTTTTTTTTCCAATACAACTAAACGTTGATATATGAAATTTGTCTCTCTTTGATGGCATGGAGTTCATCAAATTACTTGACAGAGGTGGTCTTTATTTGCGTGATGGGTTTTTTGAATCTTCCAGTCTGATTTCAATTTGCTGCTGAATCTGGTAAAGCTTCAAAGCAGAAAAATAGACTCTGATATTACTGCCTGGAAATGTTTTTTGTAGTTATAACAGAATTTGCCTTTGTTTCCCCAAAACTTAAGGAGGGGAAGCCTGGCCTGTGAAGGCACCTAACTGTGTGAAATTTCCCTAGTAGAGAAAACTGAATACGAAGCTTTGTACTTTCATCTACTTTACTAAGCATGCTGGTCTCCTGTTTTTTTGCAAGTAAGACAGAACCTCATGCTAGTGCATAAAAAAATACTGGTTTCCATCACAAAGCTGTTACTGTTCACTCTATTTAACACACACATCATTGCTCTGCATTTGTGAGACTACAAAATACTGTAAGAAGTAGTCAAGTTTTGTCAGAAGCCCTGCTATGAATGCAGTTTGGCTTCAAGATCTACTGATGCGCTGTGCAATTTGAGCCAGAAGTCAATCACTGTAGTCAGACTGGAGTGGCATATTTAAAGCTCTACCCATTAGGTAAGGATATAAGGCAAAAGAAAATTGGATCATGTGACTTTGCCCCAAAAATATGTTACACAAGGAGGAAATTGTTCATCACAAATGTTGAAAAGACAGTGAACCTTGCTGATTTCACTGAAGTTGTTCTTGATCTTACCAGTGTAACTAAGACTAGATTTCATTCTACTTAGAAATTAGGTGCAGTGATGTGAAGCAGATTAATCCATTTTCCCTGCCTTGCAGTAAAACTTGAAGTGGAATCTGAATATTTGTCATTTATCACTAAAAGTAAAAAGTATTTATTTTCAGCATAGGCTGGTTTCTCATTTTGTTTAACCTGCTGCTGGCATATATTGACTGTGTCTAATGACTTCTGTTTGCTTGCTAAGTTAATCTCATAAATTGGTTTTTGAAATGCGTGATCAGCAGTAATAATGTTCCACTGTACTGACCACGGTTAAATATTTCTTTTCTGTTTCTCTTCTCTTATCTGTTTTTTAGGACCCAGGCTTCTCTTCAGTGATTCATGACAAACTCCAAGTTCCCAATACTATCCGGAAGGCATGGAATGAGAAGGACAACAGATGTGATGTTTGTGCCACACACTTGAACCAGCTGAAGCAAGAGGCCATTCAGATGGTGCTGACCTTAGAGCAGGCTGCCAACTCAGAACATTATGATGCCTCTCCAGGATCCCCCCCACCCCTCTCTAATGTCCCCACACTAGTGGGTTCCCGGCACATGGGCAGCTTGCAGCCCAGAGACTGGGCATACGTACCTGCTCCTTATGCTACATCTAATTATACAGGCTTTGTTGCCAACAAACACAATGGAAAACCCAACAGTCTAGGAATTGTCAATGGGGTGGAGAAGAAAAATGGCTCTCCTGGACACCAAGCCAAGGTCAGCTTTCAAATGGCCACCAGCCCCAGCAATGGTAATGTTCTCAATTCTGTGGCTATCCAGGCTCATCAGTACCTTGATGGCACTTGGTCTTTGTCAAGAACGAACGGTGTTACTCTATATCCCTACCAGGTAAGTAGTTTTAAGACTGAGCTTTTTCTCCCCATCCTGCCTCCCCTTCCCCCCTAATAGAAACTTGCAGGGGCATGCTAACACTGCTTGCTCCCATTGAGAAGTAGAGACATTCACAAACTAAGGACCAGAACAAGAAGTGTTTTAAGTTCTCTTTTATCTGGTAGGGAATTGAACTGTGGGACAGAGATCATGACCGATATTCATTAAAACAACTTTTATTAATGCAGCTGTTATTAATAATTACAATATAATAATAATAATATTAATAACAGTAACTATTCATATAGTCTAATAATTTGTTCCTTCACACAGATTGTCCATTTTACTTGTAATACTTGGTTGGAGATTGAGCTCCTGGCTCAATTTATGGAAAGCAGTGCTGATGTACCTGTACTTCTGGCTAGGTATTCATGAAGTATCCATAGTGTCTTTTGATTTATCGGTTGCATATATAATCCTATTGTCTCTGGGTAGCAGCTACTACATGTGTTGATGTGGCTTGAAGTTGCATATGTTCTCTTTTCTGCTAGTGTGTGCCGGTGGCCTTCTACAGACCAAAGTGATACTTGATGTTTTGATATTTATTAGTTCTCATGAATTCTGAAGGACCAGTAATTTCCAGAGTTTTAATATTTGAGGAAGATTTTCCTGTACTTATATGCTCTTTTGCTCTTTTCTGGACTGATATTTTTGGTAACCATCCACATACCTGTGAGACCTGGTGTAGGGAATCTGCGGGGTTCGACTCAATCTCTAGAGATCCCTTCCAACCTCTACAGTTCAGTGATTCTGTGTGATTCATGAGTACCTGCAGAACCCATCCACACTAATTCACACAGAAGAGGGGAGTAGGTTTTTCAAAATGCTTAGTTGTAGGTTGTGGGAATTTTGGTGTACTCAAGCACTTACAGATTGCTACAGATGTCTATACTTTTTCAGCTATCCCAACCATCCCTGTTAGGGGATGAATAAGTATCTTTGGAAGTTGGTCTTTCTCCTAAGTTATGAATAGACTACAGGATGGGTCCCTAAATTAATATTTAAAGTCTCTTGGTATGAGAGTGACTAATATTATTGCCAGAAATAAAACAATGTTATTCATAAGCATTAAGTTGTTATGCACCAAAGAAGACTTGGTAAAACTAGTAGTGAATTACAATTATTTTACCTGGAAAATATGACTTTATAGTTTTGTGAATCCGTGGTCTAGTGAATGAGTCACATTTTGGCAGGTAGCTATGTAACCACAGTTTGATCTAAGAAAAAAGCTAAAAGAAGGATGCGTGTTAAGAAAAGTGAATAATGGTTGTTATTAGGAAAATTAGTTTAGTCTCATTGCATTTATGATTATTTTACTCATCTTCTATGAAAATGTCTTCTGTTTATCTTTTGCTAATTCCTAGGCAGTTTATTTTGTCTTAAAAATACTTACTGAGGGGAATCTAGTACTCAGTACTTTATGGATCGGTACTGTTTGGCTCTACTTAGCACAAAGACTTCCCTAGTATTTTTCTCTCGTTTAGCTAAACTTGAAATAGAAAGGATAGTAGCTGCAGTCTGCTAACACCTTCCCCAAACCAACTAAACCAAACAACAAAAAACCAATCAAAAATCCCACTACCTCAACAATGCTGGTTTGTGATAAACTGTTGGTTCATAGTAAATTTTATAATCTCTTTAAGATTAAAACTTTCAAATACTGAAATTCTGTCTTTACTTGAATGTCACATTTAATTGTCCAGTCAGGGAATTATAATGATAGCTTTCCACCTTAAACACGTTGGAAGGATTTTAGTGTTTGGTTATGTAGTATCTGTATCAGACTAGAAATTAATCAAGTAAGAATAACTTTAACAAGTGATCTCTATGCAAGCTTTGATTTTTTTATTTCCTGCTCTTAAGTACAGAAAACAATTTTACTTGCTATTTTTTTTTTCAGAACACTTTAGTTCTCTCTCCCTCATATATGTATGTATGTGTACATATATATATAGTTTCATTATTTTCTTACAATTGAAGTTACAAAGTCCTGCTGGAGAAAAGAACACTGTGAGGATGAATCTGTTATCCTATCTTAATTAGAACCCTGATTTTATTTATTTGAAGGAGAATTTAAAAAAAGGAAACATTAATTATTTGTAAATGTATATACATTATTTTCTTCTTTCCTAAGAATAGTGATTAAATAAAATTCACTTCATATTAGTCTAGAAGAATGGAAAATAATGGGAAGAATCTATTGGGATGGAAAGCCTGCACCTCATGCAGAAGTACAATTCTCTTCTTTCTGCATTATAATTTTGTCAAACTGATGTTCAAGGATAATGCAGTCTCATCACTGTAGACTTAATGGCGCCTGTTTGTCGGGATCTCCCATTGTAAATTAACTTCTGTTAGACAGTCCAGATAACTTGACAGAAATGGCTGAGTACCTTGAAACATGACCGTATTTTCATCCTGAATTATCACCAAAAAGTGAAACACATTAGTTTGAAAGAGATATTCTGTGCCTCAGAATTAATTCATGACAATTTTAGTCACTAAAAATATTTCTACCATTGTAATTTCTAGGATTGTGGTTGTTTCTTAGGATATTCTCCTCCAGAATGCCTTAAATGATAATCTTGTGGGGAATGAATTACAGCTTTTGTTTCAATTCTGCTGAAATAAGTAAGTGTTGTGATATTGTAGGGCTCAGATGCTGCAGTAGCACAGGGCAAGTCTTAAATGATACTCACTATTCAATCAGTTCTAAAGAAAAAGTAGTTGCTATCAGGAGTAAAACAAATGTAAATTTATACGTTAGTCAACTGAGAAATTTAGCATATGTTTACAGCCTGAAAAATAGAAGTAATGATGTCTAACTGGAGATTTATATCAGATGTAAAAGAACCTCTGTCATGATACAGACAGTTCAACATGAATATATTTCTAGGAGGTATGTTGGGAACTCACTGTTGATACCTCTTTAGAATAAGTCAGAGAATTATCTGCTTGCAATTGCTTAGGCAAAACCGACTCTGCATGGAGATTACTCCAAATTACCCCATCAGTCCTCACCAACCTTGTTTTATGTAATTCCACATTTAGCTATTGTTTGACAGAGAGAAACAAAGATCTACTTTCAAAAACTTGTGATCTTCCCTAGGCACACCTCACAAATGAACAGCTGATGCAGTTTTCTCCAAGGAGTTGTATCAAAATTTGCTGGCAAATGGTTCTTATGAAACAGAGTATCACATGTAGGGAAAGGGAATCTTAAAATGTGTGACCCTTTAAGAACCTCCTATTAACATTGGAATGCTGAAATGGTTACTTTGTGAAGGTAACTGTAACCCATTTCTGTTGAATGAGTGTCAGAAAGTACAAGCCAAAATTCAGTATGACTAATAGAGCCTGGAAATTGTGCTCTTTCAGTCAGCAGAGGATAGCATTTGGATACATACCACAGGGACCAGGCTATATTTTAATACTTGTAAAGGCACTTGTTGATCTGTATATATATCAAAGTGATTTCAGTCCTTTCCTGCTGAGAGAAAATTGTTGAAATTGTTGAGGTTTTACCTGTAATTATGTGTTTAACTGCTAATGTGAAATCATAGTGTTAAGTACCCTTCTGTTGCTTACCAGTTATCATATAATGCTTTTAAAGAACAAGAAACTATTGAGCTTAGGATGCTGCTGCAGGAGCCATAAATACCTTGTTGAGATGACTGCTGCTACTCATTTTTATACAGCGTGGCTCTAAATTGAATGCATAACTTTATTACTTTATTATTAAAAACTGCTGAAAACCTGCTGCTTCTGCTATTTTACCAACACATTAAAGAACAGATTCAAATCTATTTCATTAATCTATTGATTTATTTAGTCCTTAGTAATTCAGATTTGCATAAACTTTGCTTTTGAGGAGAAATGACTAGACAATAGGTGAGTAGATTAAATGGTTGTACTAAAACACTTGACTAAAAGTGCACCTCTGTTTAGAAGTAGTTATTACTCTTTAGAACCAGTACCCTCTTTTAACCTGAATTAGCATAGTTCTCCTGTGTTGGTATGCCTCTGAAGTGTAGCATTAGCTGCTTTGTGGTTTGAACTGCAGAATATAAAATTTTATTGGTCCCTGGGGCACCTGTGGTGATCTCATTGAATCTTCATCTCTTAATGTTTCAGGTTTTAAGTAGATTATTAAAGTTCAATATAAAATTAGCAACAGCATGGTTTGTAGATCTGAGTGATAGGAAAGTAAGAGAATGAGTAGATCTAGGAAATGCTAACAGCTTCAGGAACAATGTGGGCTGTGGAAGGGAAGGATGGAAAAAAGACGATATGGCTGTGGTTACAGTGACTACCTCCTGCATCTGACCTGGGGGTTGTGAAGTTTGAATTATGGTGCAGAAGATGATGTATATGTAACAATTTGAGTGGGGATATTGCGATTATAATGATAGTCAGTGGAAAAAGTACTTCTTTCTCTACTGCACTTGAAAAGGCCCTTTTGACCAAAAGTTTGGAAAATGAAATATTAAACTACATAGTGCCTCCTGGCCTCAGGCATATAATGATCTCAAGCCTATTCAGGGAATTATCAAAGGCTTTGTTTGTGTACAATTGATGAAAGCCTACAGTGCTTTCTGTTTCCTCTTTATGTAAAATATGTGTTTAGAAGAACACTGTTCTCTGAGAAAGAACCAGTTTGTTCTGGAGTTCTGCAGTGATGAATGATTTGTTTGGAGTTTACTTAGGTCATGGCTGTCTCATAACACATCAGTTCTTTCAGGCACAACCTTTTAAAAAGAAACTGGTAATGATTAGAGTTGGGCACAAGATGAAGAGTTCAGGTACAGAGCCGAAGCCTATGTGTGGGGTATTCTCATCCAGGACTTTGATTCCAAGCTCTTTTCTAGGTCTCTGCTGCCTAATTTACTACTTTTTCACTTGCTGCCGCTGTTGCTTCTTCAAGTGTTCAGAGTGATAAAGCTGAAATGTTAGTGATTGCTACAACAGTGCCACAGTAATTTAAGCAGCTTCTAAAACATATAATGCAAGATACAGAAATCACATTACTGTAGAAAACGTGGAAATTTTTGTTCCTCTTACTGACAGATTGTAAATGACAATGCTGAGAAGCTCTTGTACTTATTTTTTAACTTTTACATTCAGTGACCTGGCATCTAACAATGAAGTAACTTACAGAGAGACTAGAGTGAGGGTGCAGAAATTTTGTTTCCTAAGCTTGTCTGACTGAGCCAAGAAACAGATTGTCAAACAAATTCATTGACACTCAAATTAATATCCTCAGTTAAATATCTCAGTTGCCCTTATTCCTTGTGCGTTAGTTGTTATCTCTGAAGTAGCTTTCTTCTGACTAAAAACATTTTTAGTCTACATCACTAGTAATTAGATATGACCCTACTGAAGTCACGGTATGTCATCAGTTGACATTTTGCCATGATTATTTGATCATTCAATTTGTATGTTAGACAAACTGGTTATTTGCATTTCATTATTCCTATCCACACTCTCAACTAACAGCCCGATTGTATATGGATTCTCTAATGCCATCAGGAGGGGAAACTGAAGTTCTTGCTAACTGTTGGAGGGGTTTCTTTTTTTTTGCATTGCTCTGATGTGATTTGATCTTGTACAGCATTTTTATGCATGACTTAATGACCTGAGAATCACTACTTTTCCCCTTCATGATACCAGGATGACGAAGGGAAGAAAGAGGTAAAAGGTATCCCATGGACTGAAAAGAGCTAAGTAGGCTTATCCCATGAGTATGAAAACCCCATGACTCAGATGTGATGTGAGGAAGAAATCTGTGGGCTATTACAGGAGTGAGTTAATCCTGTAACTTACTGAAAGCCAGGAGATCACAATTAAGGAGGATTTGGAGTTTTGGTTTATTTCCCTACTTGATAGATTAAGATTTTTTTTTCAAGTGTGAGACCAATTTCTTTTCTGAAACAATAGCTGTGCTGATTGCTTGCATCACTGAACAAAAGAGTAAACTGAGAGAAGAATTGGTTAAACAGTGAGGAAAAATGGTGCAGATATGGAATTGAGACAGGGAGATGATGAAACATTCATTAATGCACATTTCTCTTTTGTTTCCTATACCATAGGTAAGATAGCACAGAACCAGAGAAAATATAGCTTAGGAAAATTCATAAAAGTAGTATGTGCTTATGTGAGCAGCTAAAAACAAAAGAAACCTTTCTGCCACTTGAATAATAATAATAATTAAGGATAAGTTTCCACATAGTATAAGGTGATTGGTATTTTACATTCCAGAGAGAAGTTTTCCTTTAAAATACATCTAATACATAGCTAAGGACCAGTGTTCTTGAAACCACCTCTGAAGCTTTTCAATACAGGCACAACTAGGTTAACTGGGAGAAGGATTCTGATGTGCTTACTTAGCTCTTACACTCTTTCTCTCTCTGTTCTGGAATTGTGTTTTGGGTAGATTCCTGTAACAAACAGATTAGTGCAGAGTGCTTTTTCAATGATTTCAGTAATATTTCTGATGCTCAGTGTAGTTGTACATTTCATACTTCTTTATTTTTATTCCTACTGAAGTATGTGAACATTCATTAGTTCTAAAAACTTTCTTGAGCTGACTCATTAGTATGAGAAATGTGCTGATCTTTAAAGCTGCATAACAATTCAGTCCAGAGACCAATATTAGTCACGTATCTTGCTGTTGTTTTACTTCTGTTGCAAAAATAGAGAATATGGAGACATTTGCTCAAGGGTAACTCATTTCGTCTAAGATGTAGAAGGAATGAGGGTTGACAAAAAAATAAAAAATAAAAAATAAAAATTAGGGATTTTTTAGTAGTTTTCCTTTAGACTCCTGAAGGGAATCTGTCTTCACCCAAAGGAGACACAAATCAATGTACTGTCTCCATGACAAAGACGTTTGTTTCTCACATTGATGCACAGAATTAAGATTAGATTTTGGAACGTCATAATAAATGTGGTGTTACTTTGATTTTGCTCATAAATTAGGAGCTGGGCTTTCAAGTATGAAGACTTGCATTATTGTGCAAAAAATAAACCAACAAAGCTTTTTTTTTTTCTTTGATGCTATGCTTCTGAGAAGTAAGGAACAAATAGCTAGGGGCTGATGTAACTCTGAAATGTGATTCCACAAAGTTATTATGTAAAGCCATTGTTTCTTTTTCTCTGAAGTGTTTCTGAAACAGTGTTGGAAATAGAACATCAAATTCACTGCTGGCATAGTTCTTACTTTGATTCAGCAGATTTGAATTAAAGCAATTGTTTTTTCCCCTGTCATGAAATAGTTGAGTTGAAATTTTTGGCGTAATGAGAAAAAAGGTCAGTAGAATGGACACCCTGGACTTCAAGAGAGAAAACTTTGAGCTATTTAGGGGAGCTAGACAGCTATGTCCTCTGGGAATCTGCTTTAGAGCTTTTAGAGATCCATGAGAACTAGACTTTTTAAGAAATATCTTTTAAAGCACAATGGATGGCAATCAGGTTGTGCAAGTGGGGTGGAAGACCAACTTGGCTGAATAGGGATCTACTCTTGGAACTTGAGTAAGGAAAAGAAAATATTTTTGGAAACAAGATTAGGATTCATAGGGAGATTGTAGAATTGGAGTTTGTATTTATAGGGTGGAAAGAAAAAAACTGAAGTTCATTTTGAATTGATACTTGTTAGTATGGCATCAGACAACAAAAAAGGCTTTTTATTATCTCAGCAGTGTTAGGTCTAAAGACTGGACTGATACTTGATAAAGGTGGTCACAAAGCAAATAAAGATGAGGAGAGGACGGGCATTTAATGCATTTTTTTTTCCTCAGTTCTTAATAGTAATGATAGTCTGACTAGAGGGCAATCACTAGTGGTATTTCCTAGGGCTCAGTAGTGGGACTAATTTTTTTTTTTTTTCCTTTTCCTAATTTATTTCTGTTTAACAATATCAGTGATCTGTATGTGGGAATTGAATGTTACTTACCAAGTTTGCTTATAATAATAAATTGTGATGTGCTGTTGACTCCCTGTTAGGGAATGAGAGTCCCTGCAGAGAGATGTAGATTGGAGCACTGGGCAGTCAGCAACGGCAGGAAATTCAACAAGTGTAAATGCTGGGTTCTGTACATGGGACAGAATGATGCTAGACACAGGTACAGGCTAGGAGACGTGGTTGGAGAGTAGCCCTTGCAGATAAAGACCCAAGGGTGATGACTGATAGTAGGATGGACATGGATCAGTAGTATGTCCTGTAGCTAACAGGACAAGCTACATTTTGGGGTTCATTAAACTGCGTAATAGCCAGCCAGTCAAAACAGGTGATTGTCCCACTGTATTTAGTGGTGGTGAGGCCTTGAATATTGAATATCTGTGCTCCACAATATAAAAAGTACATTAAGATCCTTGAAAGCAACCAGGACAGGGTAACAAATCTGATAATAGGTCTGAAAGGCATCTCTTACAAGAGGAACCTGACGATACTTGAGTTGTCCAGTCTGGAGAAAAAACAAGCTGAGAGGTAACCTCATCACTCCGTGCAACTTCTTGAGGCTTGGAAGTGGAGAGGGAGGTGCTTCATTTGCGTTTCTCTAGCTTCTCCCAGGTAACCAACAATAAATCATGTAGTAGCACTATAAAGCTACACCAGGAGAGGTTTTGTCTTGACATCAGGAAAAATGTATTTACCGTGAAGGTGGTTAAACACTGGAACAGGTTTCTGAGGGAGGTCGTTGATGACCCATGCCTGTTAGTGTTTAGGAGGCATTTGGATAGCACCTTAAGTAATATGCTTTAACTTTTGATTATTCTTGAAATGGTAAGGCAGTTGGACTCAGTGTTCTTTGTAGGTTCCTTCCAACTGGACTATTCTATGTTCCAAAGCATTACAAACTGGAGACACGAGTGTTGTCAGATAAAGTGTATTTGAGGATAAACTGTTCTCTCTCACTCCAGGATAATTGTCTTGCAGCTGGTATGACATCAGTGCAGTAGAGATAAGAATGAGATCAGTGTCCACCCTATAATGTCTGGCCAGCTGAAGTGTGAGAACAGCAGTGGTGTGATGGAAGTGGACACTGAATTTTGCACTCCAAGTAGTCTTGGTGCTGGTGGGATGGAAAGGCTCTCTTTGTCCACATACCTTTGATCTAACCCTAAACTGAAGAGTTTGGAGTTCTGCTTTCATTTGTAAAGAGAAGAAGTCTGATCATACAGCAACTTTTGAACTTTGATTTGCATAGCTCTATTCAGTGGAGAGTAAGGAAGGATTACATCTATACAGGGGTGAAGAAAAAGCCACTCTCACCTAATGAACCCATCTTTTTAAAAAGTCCACAGTGTTCTCTGTGGAGAAATGAAATTTCATGTCACCTTTCACACTCAACTAACCTCTCTAGCTGAAATTATAACTGCTACAAAGATTGAAGGGAGAGTAATGAGTTCTCATTTTCTTCCAAGAGATTGGTCTGTGCTCATTGTGCTTTTTGTCACTAGGAAATCTCAGTAGAAGCATCTGTAGCTCTGCCTTTAATGGGAACACAGCAGTCACCATTGCTCATGTCATTAAAGTAGCTGAGGACTTTAGAAGTAAAAAGAAAAAATAAAAAAATCTGACTGGTAGATGTGATCATCCAAAGACTGTTCTGCAACAATTGCAAGGTAGGAGTGCAAATGTGGTGTTCCTGTTGTGATAGCTCTTTGAATCAAGTAGATGTCTGTTGCAAGAGGGCTTCAACTTATTTGATTCTTTTTAAATTTGTGAAAATGACATTTATATGTGTTTGTTAAATAGCTGACTAAATTGATGCATGGGCTTTTGTCTGATTGGAAAGACAGAAAGAGAATTAAGGGTTGGGACTATACTTAATGACGTTGCTTTTGCTTTTCTAGCTTCGTGATAGGTGCATCGATCTACTGTGGTTTAGTGTCTCACTGGATAGTTGTAAGGCATTCCTGTGATGTGAATTCTGCAATTCCTTTGTACCTTTTACTGCTTTATCTACTACTTTTTAAGAAGATCAAGGCTATTAAAAATCAGCCTAAACTCTGCTTTTATTGAAAAAGGTTTCTTTTATAGTCATGTACTGTGATATATTTCTTCCCTCTAAGGAAGATATAGCTAATAATTCAATATAAGCCGATTTGTGACTCAGATTTGTGTCACTGGTTTATTTCCTCCAGTATTAGAGAAAGGAAAGATTCTTAGTAAATGTTCTGTTTTCATTAGATAATTGTCGTTTTGCTATTTGGTGTCAGATCAGAATGTACAGTTGTCAATAGCTATACAAACAGTATGGAGGAAGGCTACTGAAGATGATCTCATAATGTCGAAGGACAATGTAATACCAGTAAAAGTACAAGATGGGACTGACAGTCACTGAATTTTGCAGGTGGGTGCATTCAAGTCTTCCATCTTTGCAGTAGTTAGCAAGATGTAACTAGTGTCAAGAAGAAAAATTGCAAGTCTTTATTACTTTTTTTTAAACCTGGCAAGTTTTAGGCCACTGGTTTTAAATGCAATTAGTGTGCACAATCATTTCTGTGCTTTGTTCTTGTGTATTTTCTCAATTAATTGTGGTGAAATAGAACACAGAAAATTAATTTGATCATTATTAAAGAAATGACAGAGAGCACGTCTGAAGAAAATGTGTAGTAGTGAGATCTCATCAATTTTAAATGGATAGTTTTCTCTGATCCCTCTAGTTCACTGCCAATGAGTAGAAAGTAAGAAATGATGCAACGTGATTCTCAATTGTACCATGAAGTTATACTGTGGCACCAGTCATAGGCATGACTGGCAGAGCAAGTGTGAGCAAGAAGCTGTCTCTACATTTGGACCAGGTTCTCTGAAGCTCTCCATGCAGAGCCTGCAGTGTTAGGCAGGTTGAATTAGGGGCTTAGGTGACAAGCTTGTGGAAGATCTCGCTTGCTTTATTTATCAATTTATTTATTTTTTTGCCTTGATTTAATCAGTTCTATCAACATTTGTCCTGTTCAGTAAATAATATAACCAGCTACTATTTAGGTGACTTATGAAAACAGCATGGTTAAGGGTTCCTGGCTACCAAACCTCCTTGACAAACTGTAAGAAAGTCAGAGAGTGTAAGTGCTAAATAAATAATGACATTGTTTACATGTAAATAAGTACCTTAGAGGGAAGTACATAGTTCTTATGTTACCAGTTTTGTTAGTTCCTACCCTACTCAGTCAATGTAAGTCTTTTTTCCTGTGTAAATCTGAATACTTCTTGCGCTGAGGATTTAGCAGTGAAGCTCCCCAGTGTTGTCCTCTACTTCAGAGCTGTTGCAAACATCTCTTTAAATACTGCTGGAGACCACCTTACCAAGATTTATCCCCACTTTTGTATAAGTAGGTGAAATACAGGCACCTTATTCTGATGATATCAAGACCAACATTCCTGGAAAGGAACTTGAGAGGAGGGTTATGTATGTGAAGTTTACATAGGTTAGGTGATTTTCCAGGCTTATAGATGTGGGTTTCTTTGCTTCCTCTTCCTGCTCCATCATAGATTATGAGTATTTGTCTATTGCTGTCTCCTCAGTGCTTTGTTCCTGAAAAAGGGATGATCGGCACTAGGACTAGGAGACTGCTGGTTCTGGGTTCTCAAAACATTAGAAATCTTCTTCATCTTTAGAAATGAGGGTGCCAAAAATATCACAGTTTCATGGAACTGAGGTTGATTGGTTTTAATCTTCAAACAAAACCTGAGTGGATTTGTACCTCAGCACTTACACTGAGGTGCTCCTGTGCCTTCTGAAAAGGAGAAAAAAAAAAAAAAAAAAAAAGAAGAGGGAAACAAAGTCTTTCTTTTCAAACGAATTTGCTTGAATGTGTTCTCTTTAGAAGATCAAGGTTTTGGAAGTTTTAAATTGAGGTCTGATATGTTCAGGTTTTAGCATTATTGAAACTTATTCTTTCAACAAGCTTCTTAGTCCACTGTATATCTTTCCCTCTGTTTTCTTAATTTAACTCCTTATAAAATTTGGGTTTTTTTTTTAGCTCACAATTCCTAATAAAAATTACTCTGGCAAATGCTACGATCCTGTCACCCTCATATGTGATGCTCCAAGGTTGATTCAAGGATTGATTCCATAATGATAATCTGCTGAAAAATCAAGCACTGGAACTATAAGCTTTTTTTTTTCCTAACCTTTCATAATTACCTGTTTCTGTTGGATAGGACTGGGTGCTGTGTGCATGAAATCCATTGTAGGTAGGGATGCTATGCAGGAATGAGTATTTCAGTTCATACCCTCTGGGTTGGTGAAAGGGTTACTCTGCCTGTTTTCTACAGCTGCCGTGGCTGTGGTGAGCAGAGCAACTTGGTGGAAAGTGTTCTAGAGCCCTGTGAATGTCTTACTTAGTATATACATATATTGACTCTGACTCTGATCTTTTGGGCATCTGTGGTCTGGTTTCTTTATTACTGTACGTTTGTTTTTCTTCTTATACACAAATATATATTTTCCATTCTCTTAATTTCCTCTTAGACTCCTTTTCTTCTTCCAAAGAAAACTGCTGAGAAACTTCAGGATAGATTCTGACCTGAAATCAGTGTGAAATCAAGTTTACTTTTGCAATTTATAGATCAGCAATCATGCCTTCATGCAAGATTTAAAAGTTATTATTATGGAACGGGGACTGTTTCAGCCCCTTTCAAGAATACTCATTAAGCAGTGGTTCTAGAAAGTGTTTCAAGTGTGATTCTTTATTATTCTGTTATTTGTGTCTATGAATATCTAAGGAGCTGGAGGCCAAGGGACGAGGGTGAACTCAGTGGTGTGTGGTGATAGGACAAGGGGAAATGGCCACAAATTGAGGCATAGGAAGTTCCTCACAAATGTGTGTAGGAACTCCTACACAGTGAGGGCAATGGAGCACTGGCACAGGCTGCACAGAGAGGTGGTGGAGTCTCCTTCTCTGGAGAAGTTCAAGACCCGCCTCGACGCCTACCTGTGCAACCTGGGCTAGGGAGCTGCTTTGGCAGGGGGCTGAACTTGATGATCTCTAGAGGTCCCTTTCAACCCCTACAGTTCTGTGATTCTATACATGGAATGATCCTTTGCTATTTGGAAATAGTCTGTGACCATCTTATATTCCTTTTGTCCTGGTGTAAATGACTGTGCAAAATAACTATTTACTGTTAAACTTGTCTGCAGAATACTTTGAAGTGACAGAGACCTCTTTCCTCATGTATATAGATTACATCACCACACTCTCACTGACCTTGAGTCAGTGGTCTTTCTTTTGGCATGTCACTGTGAAGCAGAAAATCAGTTCATGATGGTCTATTAAAATTTAATTAAAATAAAGATTTCTCTTCAAAAACTGATTTAAAAGTAACTTCTGAAACTTTTATGTTACAAATTGAGTAAACAAGCTGAAGAGGAAAAATCCAGAACATTTCATGAGCAAATAAAAATTCTCTGTGGGGTCTGAAAGCCAAACTGAAAATTGAAGATAGCCAGAAGGCATTTATTACAGTTCAGCATGGTTTCCTGTATTTCAGATGATTAGCTTGTTTGTTGTTATTATATTTGGACTTCATTAAATACATTTAATTAAATCTATTGTAAATCTGTTTTATTCCCAGTGGTCCAGTTAACATAATCTCGATGTTTGCTTATAAAAAATATCAACCAACAGTTCCTGCACTAATTTTAATCACTGTTTATCTTCGGGCCCTAGTGGGGTGTGCTTTTTCAGTTTAGGTTATTGTGTGAACTCCTTGGGGCCATGACTTTTTGTCTTTATTTGCTGTGTAGAAGAAAGATACTCGTTGCTGCTGTGGATAAAAGGTAGAGAAATAACATTTTGAAGATAATTTAGGGTGACTTTTATGAGAAAGAAATAAATGTAGCTATGAGACATGACTACTTTCAGATAATTTTCATAAGGTCATATTTTCTCTTAATCTTCTGGGTTTGTACTGTTAATTTTACTAAGACTTTATTTTATTTAATTTTAGATGTCATTGTTTATTCCTGTCTCTTAGACTGACAGTGGAAAAAGTGACCAGGGTATGTAAAAGATCAAGAATAAATGTTAGCGATGTTAATGGTAAAAATTAAGGAATGATAAAAGCAACACTGAGGCAGTAATTAATAACAAGAAGTGGCAAAACACACTGTCTATGTACTGAGTGCCACTTAAGCCATGAAAATAATCACTAAGTGTGTCTATGAATGAAAAAAGTAAATAATTGGCAGTATTTACTGTGAGCATTGCATACTGAAGTTAGACATATTACTTAGGAAGATGCAAAAGAGTTTGCATGAGTGTAATTTGTCTTTCGCCTTCTAGGTAGCAAGTGGCTGATATGAGATCAGTTTCATTCAAGCTGTATGGAGGCTACCGTTGGGTTGATGTCAGTTTTGTTTTAATGGAAAACAATCATTATAGGAATTAAGAGATTATTATTTGTCCATCCAAGGTTCTTATAATAGTTTATACTGACTGAATTAGAAAGAATACCTTTTTTGAGGAATTTTCAGTTTTAGTGCTGCGGGTTAAGAATGTTAAACCTTCCCTCCTCCTGCCTTTACAAAAGTGCTGCAGAGCACAGTGAAACTAGAGCCAGACCTCTTTCCTTCTATCATTCACTTTTCAGGAACACGCAAGTTTGAAAATGTCTGTGGTTTGTATTTTTCAAGTTGATCATGATTTTTTAAATTTTGACTTTGAGAAGTAAAGGAGTTCCAACCTAAATCTTAAATCTGCAGTGAGAAGAAAAAATTGTTAATCTGATATTATTTAACTGGTCAGGAGAGATGAGGAATGGTATTAATTACCCAGTCTGCAGGTGAGTGTGCACTACATTCTGGTTGAGAACTAATAGTCAGCATGCTTAAAATTCTCAGAGTAGTAGTGACCTACAGGGAAAAGTGGGAGTGTGACTTCCGTACTATAAAGCTATCATAGTGAAGATAGATTTTGATGGTTCCTGCAGACCAAAATGTGCTGGGAAAAAGATTATTGCATACATTTGAATTAAATGTTAGACCAGCTTCAGCTGATGCTATGTTCAGCTTGGATCGTTTTAAGAAAAAGTCTAGTGAATTGAAAATGGCCAACTTAAACAAATGTGTTTGAAAATGTGATGGAAGTTGCATGTAATGACAGGTAAAACCACAAGTAGCTTGGAAAATAGAAGTAAACTAGAAGTGTAAGCAAAAACATGAGAATACATTTGGTGTCGTGTAGGAAATACCAGTTTCATTTGGTGGAATATCATAGCAAGTGCATAGTCTGAAGTTCATAAGTGGACCTCTGCTGAGCTGCTGAAAGGGGACCAGAACAGAGGGAGACCCAGTTCCAGTTTACATCACGCACACTGACAGAACCTAACTTGGTGTTCTGTTGAGGATGTGCTCCTTGTTTTTGCTTTCATTAGCTGAGACAGCAGTAAATCTAGAACAAACAGTAGAGAACAACATAACACAGCACTTAGTCAAGCCTATAGAATTTGCTGCAGGAAGAGGCCTCCATGTCAAATACTTAGTTGAGTGATTTTTATGATAGCTAATAACAACTGTAGCTATGCAAACAAAGGTAATAAGGCAATCAAACCTATGCCGTAAGCCATTCACCTTCAGGGCCAGGAAGAAGCTGTTTCTGTCTGACTAGCGGTTTTGTTTGAAAGCTCTTCTGACACCTTTTGAATCCTTTTCATGTATTCCTGTTAAAACCGTTGGCTGCTGCTGTCATAAAATAATTTTAAAACCTCAGCAGGACATTTTTATTATTAACATGAAAGTAAGACAGGTGTTCAGGTATTGTGGCAGAGATTAGAAAGACGAACCTTGTTAAATGGAGAGGTCACTCCTGCTGATGCATAGCTTTACCAAGCTGACTTTTTTAATATCAGCTGCATACTGACTCCTTCGGAAATGAGATAATTTCATGGCAGCTCCTATTAGCACTGATGTGAAATTAGCTATTGCTAAAACTCAGTGCTGGTAACACAAAAGGGTGAGTTGGCTACACAAAGCCAAAGGGCAATCCAATTCAGCATGACTTACACTTTGAGACAGTAGATTAGTCTGTGGTTTGTGCATCCACGAGAACGTGGAATTTTTTAGCATGGAAGTTAAAGCTAAATGCTATTTCTCTGCAGAGACAGAGGAACAAATTTTATTATGCTTTTTGATTTGAGAGATTGACTGGGATCAAAGTCTTACAAGGAATTCACACTGAATGAATATGCTCTTGACTTCTGAAGATTGTATCAACATCTCTGCTTTTGGTAAGGAAATAGAAACATTTCCTAGGCGAGTACTAGGTTCAGCCCTCAGTTTTTTCCACACAGAATCCAGCCTCTAAGAACGCCTATCTTTCAACACCATACTGTTGGTTCTTCTTGTTTTCGCTTCTGCACATGACCCGTGCATTTTTGGAATAAGTAATAGCCAATTCCATATATTTATGTTTTGACCCACTAAACCTTTCTGTACATAAGGTGTTAATTTTGATCTCTGTATGAAGCCTTGAATAATGGCTCCTATTCAGGTATCCAGGACTACATCAGAAAGTAACAATTTTGAATGAAAAAGTACATATGTCACAGCATCATTTCAAAATAGTTCAATCCCAATGCTACTGTAATATTATTCTAATCCAGTTTTAGAATTATGACACAAGTAGCTTGGTAAGTTTTTTAGCAAGCTGGGTTGATCAGAAAGGAAAGAGCCTGTGTCTCTTGACATGCAGACAGTTTTTATCTTTCCCTCTGAGTGGAAAATGGAAAAATGCAAAGCAACGCAAAACCCTCTGGGGTATGTAGTTCTTCTCTTCTGAGACAGATGTACCCAGAGCTATTGATGATCTGTGGAGCTGGAACGTTAATTCTTTAACTCCCAATGCACTACATGATGTTATGATGTGGAATACCAATAAAAAAAATCATAAAATTATGACAATGTCATGATGCAGTATGAAAAATTCTGTCACAAACTTTTGATGAGATGCTCAGAAAACCAACTGACTCCTTGGACAGCATTACAGATGATAATGGGTCACCTGAATATGTGTAACTTCAGTGATACTGATTTTATTCAGAGCATTTAAATGGATATAGAAGCATTTTAATAACTAAATCTCACACAGGAGAGTGTGTGCATTTCATTTGCAAATGCTTTATGTGGAGCTGAGCTCAAACAAAAAAACTAAAAATGCTTTCTCCTTTAGGAATTAGAGAAATTTCTCTTTTTAAGATGAGAGATCTTACTCCAATACAGGTATGCACTGGTAGACATGTTGTAGTATTGATTAAGCTAAACTGAAATGCTGAGAAGGGAAATGTCAACATAATGGCTAGACAGTAAGGTGTCAATGCAGTTTTTATAAACTTTTTATCCTCCTGCAGTTTTCAGTGGAGTTTTCTAAAAAAGCTGAGAACATTCAGAACCTTAGGTCTGTCCTGAAGTTAACAAAGCATTGAAATGTGCATTTTAATTTTTATTTTGCAAAGTGATGGACCAGAATATACAAGACTCTCCTTGGAGTCCTTGTAGATAATTAGTGGTTAATACTTCATAGTAGAAGCAAAAGAAAAAGCTGCATGAGTAGTATTGATAATCATTGGTGTCAGAGGTTAACTTTTATTTAATCAGCTTTAAAAAATGTACTTTGATGTAGAGATGATTTAGAGAAGTGTATGGAAAAAGATACAAAGTATAACTTAATGTTTGAATCGAGAAGGATTTTCACTTTCTTGTCTTAAGCTTCCTAAACATCTGTATTACTTGTCAGTGAGAGAGTTTTTCTGCATGGAGGAATTCAATCCTACCCCTTTGCTTTGTATGCGCTTCCATGTCAGATGCCATTTTGTCGGACTACCTCTCTGCAGCTGTCTGTCATATGGCAATAAAATGTAATGGAATATTGATGGGAAGGTTCAGCCTGTTCTGCCATACCACCAACATTCACCTCTGATTAATAAAATTCAAAATTCATATAAAAATAAAAGCAACTAAGAAAAATAATGTAGCTGAGGAGTTTATTTTTGTTCAAAGGTTTATGCCTCAGATGTAAGATTCAAGTCTTCTAGTTGCTGTAAAGTACTTTATGGATGATCGTATTAGCTAACTCACAGAGACATTGTGTATTACTGTGCTGTCTGCCAGTACTGCTTTAGTTGTAGCTGTAATTTCTTTGCAATGGGAAATTCAAGCTTCAGACAAATTCAAGACATTTACTAGATCTCTGAGGGTCAAACCTACTCAACCTTCTGTGAGTAGCTGGATAAGTGATGTGTCAGGTTTTCACTGGTCCTAATCCCCCAAAATGTGAGATCCTGTGGTGACTGTTTATGTTGCCTAACTTTATGGCACATTTTCATGAACTAATCAGTACAGGAATCTCTGTCAGACCCTTGTTGTTTTTCTTCACACTGGAAGTGAGGTAGTAGGTTTTTTTTCCCACATTTTAATGGTAGAATTTGATCACATGTCTTTTAAATAAAGACCGATGATCTGATTTCCACACCTATCTGTGGGAAAAGTAATGGTGTTTTTTATTGCTTACTCCCTTCCTAGCTATAGAAAGAGGTTGCTTTCTGGGTCAATAATGACATTTAAGTAAAGCCCACATGCTGACACACTTTGGTAGCTTCTGGAGCTGCTCTCGTCAACTGACAGTGAAAGGTCAATGGCTTACAGATCCCTGTTTGTGATAGGGAAACATCTACAGTAAGATTTGAACTGCTTATAATGTCTTGACATTCCTGGAAAAATAGTAACTGATCAGTGAAATCAAAGTTTGTTTTCATAACAAATGTATTGCTCCTGTACACAGTGAACTTGAAAGGTTTCTGCCTCAGTCGTGACTGTACATTCACTTCATGTGATTGCTGCATTATGTGTACAGGCAGAAGTCAGATGTGGTCACCTTTCAGCATCCACACACACACTTCTGCCCTAGTTATTTTAGCACAATTAGCCTGACCACTGATGTCTTGAAAGGTAGCTGATGCAAAAAGGGTTTACAGTGTGACTGCTGAATCTAGATGTATGCAGTCAACTTTAAATGAGCCATACAAAGAAAGTTCTTCTCTCATGTAAGGATCTTTCTTTTATGATATGGTAGAAATCTGATAGCAAATAAAAGTTGAAGTAGAAAAAAAAGTGCAGTTAATTTCCATGTGCACATACTGCAGCAACCCCAGACTCAGGCTATTAAGAGAATTAACAACTTTAATGAAGTAGATTTAAAATAATAATAATTCTGAAAGCTAGGGGCAGCATTAACTTTCTCACAGATTGCCATGTTATCTCCTTGATGAGAAGGTAAGTAGATTTTATTGTGTACATGCACAGTATTAATTTTTGGATCGCTGAAATGCCTAGCCACCCGAAACTGTGGTTAGAACCTCTCTTTATTAAGCTGCTGCTTTTATTTTTTATTTTTTTGTGTATGCAGAGCAAGTAGAGAATATGCTAGCTGGGAAACCTTGTGTTACTGTTCTGTCCACAGAGTCTTGACCAGTGGAGCTTAATGAATGAGAGGATATTTGGATATAGCTGAGAATACTTTACTGTTTTACTTATAAGGGACAGTTTGCAGCTTGTAAGGGTCTGTCCATGGGTAGTCTGCTTCTCTTGTGTGGAGAGGGAGAAGACCTGGGGTAGCTATCCTGACAATGGCTTCCTATGGGGTTAACGAGAGAGGCTGATGTTATCCTGAATGGATGTCAGGCAACACAGAATACTGTGGAAGATGACTTATAACCTTTTTTTTTTTTTTTGTAACATGGTGGAGGTCTTACCTTTCAGAATAAAATGTAGATAATGAAGTAGTAGCCAATAAATAAAAAGTGCAGAATGTAATACAGATATAGTGCTATAGAAGTACTGTAGACTGGAATCTGCAACTTCTATACAAGGATACATTCATATATATGAGTGACTGAAGGAGCTAGGGCTGTTTAGTCTGGGGAAGGAGAGGCTAAGAGGAGGCCTTATTGCTGTCTTCAAATAACTGAAAGGTAATTTCAGTGAGAGTAGATTTGGTCTCTTCTCACTGGTGACAGAACAAGGGGAAATGGCTTCAAGTTGTGCCGGGGAGGTTCAGGTTGGATATAAGGAAAAACTTCTTTACAGAAAGGGTTGTTAAGCCCTGGAATAGGTTTCCCATGGAGGTACAGTTGAGTCATCATCCCTGAATGTAATTAAAATCTGCTTCGATGTGATGCCCAGAGACATGATTTAGGAGTGGGTTGTTAGAGTTAGGGTGGTATGGTTAGACTGAGGTTGAACTTGATGAACTTGAAAGTCTTTACAACCTGAGCAATTCCATGATTGGCTGTAGGTGGACATTTACTGTTCTGAATACTTAAGACCATGTAATTTTCCCTCCTGTAATATTTTATCATTTTTGTTTTCCTTTTTACTCAATAAATGTATCAGTAACAAATGAGAGAGCAAGATCCAAGCTTGGCCAGTATATTTTCATATTCAACATAATGATTTATTTTAATGTAGATAGAATTCTAACCATTCTTTCTATGGTGTAGTTAACTTGAGAGCATTGACAATCTGGGAACACTGACTTCATTGCTAAGCCAAATCCAATGAGTCCCTCATGCCCCAGTGCTGGGAGGTAGCTTGGGAATTTGCATTGACTTATATTTGCAGAGTTATGGTCTGTAAGGAAATTTGCTGAACAAGAAAATGAATTATTGTTGCAGGTTTAAAAGAGCAGTTTTCCTGTTTTGTAATAATGTTGAAAAACAAACAAAAAACCAACCAACCCAAACCAGCACCAGTAATTCTTGCTAGGTATTGTTTTTGAAGAGACTGCTCAAGTAGTAACGGTTTTTTCAGGAAGTGCCTTTGCTGTGCATGTTTTTGATTGATTTTTTTATTTTTTTGTTTTATTTTGTTTTTCAATACAAAAGCCAGGGCGAGAATGTACACTGAATGACTAAGCAAAAATAAGGAGAATACAGAATAGCATGTCAAATGCTGTCATTATTTATTATGGAAAAACAGGGTATAAATAAAACTTTAAAAATACTATTTCTTAAGGCAGAACTCCTGGGATGAGGAATCAGATGAATATGTCTTTCAGGAGGGATAAATCCAGCATTAGTGAGATCAGCTTGTAAGTAACTGATCTTAAGATATTCAGTGATTCGCTTAATATCTTAAATATATACTTAATGTTATGGGCTCTTGGGCATGAGATGTAACTATATCCTAACAATTTTGATGGGAGGATGTTTCCACGTCTGCAAAAACTGGTTGTGCCTGTGCTGAGGAGTGTATCAGATCTGTGTTATATGACTTTCTTGTTTATAAAAAGACATGGGATGGGGCTGCCACAGTCAAAGGTTGTATTTCTTCTGGACAGCAGAAGAGACTGCATTTAAACTCTAGGTGCTGTCATGGTTACTAAGTAATGTTTAAGTAAAAATAGTTTATGCTAAATACAGTCTGACTCTTCTTGTTAGAAGCAAAGCATAATTAGCATTCTTGTTATTCCAGTGATTCCTAAAACTTTATTCTTTCCAAGGGTGCACTGTTCTGTATTTCAAAACAAAATATTGATGTATTCAAAAATATTTCAAATTTTGTGTGGAAGTATTAATAAAGCAGGAGCAAAACATGCCTGAGGATACTCAGTTTTGGTTTTCACAATGCCTTTGATAAGCAGCATTTTGTGTGTCTACTTCACACAGTGTAAATAAGATCTTGTATGTAGCAGATCTTGTGCGTGTCCCTTTTCGACCTTTTCCTCATTCTTCTGATAGGAAAGGACTATCAAGCATTGGTATCTTGCTCTTATTCAGCCTCTGTATGAGCAGTTAGTGATCTCCTGCTGTAGCAGCTTAGTATTCTGTCATGTGAGAAAAAGGTCATAATAAAATGCCAAGATGCTATGAGACTGAACCAGTGCCCTTAGCTACAGAAACTCGTTACTGTTCAAAAATGATTTCTTCAGTAGGTGGATTTTGTCCTGAATGTAATCTGTTGTAGTGAGTGGTTTGTAGGAGATACAGAGCGTCTCTCTCCTACTCCATGGTATGTTAAAGACAAGTGACTTTGCAAATTGCTGTCACTTTCAGGTCATTTTGATTGAATTATGCCATTGTTCCTTTTTGTCCTGTGACAGATGTGTAAAAATTAATTTTTGAGTTGTGTAGGCAGTAAAAGATTCCTCTCTCAATTTCCCACACTCCCAAATCCCCACTTCAGTTTCAGAATGCTCTCAATCAGATTTACCTCAAAGTGTTTGAATTTCTGTTTAACGGTGGTAAGTAAAGCTGACTGACACTGAAGTTAGTTATTTTCACATGATAACTGCTCCCAGTAAACACACTGAAGTTAGGAAAATGAAATATACGAAATGTCAAATTATCCACTTTTCTTTTTGTAGTGCTGAGTTGCTCCTAGCTATTATCTTGTTCTTTGAATACTATGATAAAGAACAAAAAAAGCGTAGCCACGCAGAACTTCATGGATGTTTGTATGCAAGCTTACATGTTTGGCAAAAGGGATGATGTCAGCATTTCAAGGACTCAGATAAAGAAGCCATATTGTAGGATATGTTGATATATATTGATATATTCTCATGTTGAGAGATGTCTTTCTGCATTCACTTGATTTTTCTTGAACTAGTAAGTGAGGTACTGTGAGATGCCTCTCCCATTGCCTGCTTACTCATTTCCACAGACTGGCATCTAGTGTATTTGGGACAAACAAGAATAACAACTTTATCTGATTTGAAATTTTTGATGAGCCAAAAGGAGTTGGACAGAAGGTAAAAGATGAACAGAAAGAAAAAGAGCCAGAACACCTGATAGTGCATAATGGAAGACTTGCAGTTAAGCTGCTAAATTTGTGTTCTAAGCAGAAATGTATGTAAGAATTTGGGATGGTTTTAGAGTACTAAAGCTTTTGGAGCGGTACTTTTTATAGCTTCCCTCATGAAATCATCTTATAAGGGGGAATCTTTCACAAGAACCTGTTTCTTGGTAGACGTTTGCTGTCTAAAATAAATCTGGAAGTTATTTCTTCAGGATTTGTCATGTGAAAAATTCAGTGCTGCTCTGAATCAAGAGTGGGCTGCCAAATAAGTAATTCATGAGCCTGCATATTTATGAAAGCTTTCTATTGTCGGTTTCTTCTTGCTAGCGAGCATCTCTTATGAGAACAGGATCTTCTACATGGTGTCCAGTGTCAGATTTTTATCTTGAATTTGGCTTCAGATATTGATATGTTTCATACATTTCTGTACATTTAGTTCATTCAGCAATCACTGATGTGTACTGGATTTCAGGAATGTTCCTGAGTACTTCACGTCATCCAAAACAAAGAATGTTTCACTTCTTTCATAAATGTAATCTTCAATTTCTATAGAACTTCCAGTTGGAGTCTTCAGTAAGGAACTTTAAAAAACATTAATGAGCTTGGCTATAAAATGCCCTTATGTAAATATAATTAATCTCATACTGCAGATGGTAAGTTTTATTCACAGAATGTCTCTTTAATTGGAATAGAATGAGAATCTAGCCTGGCTAACCCCTGTGGTTTAACTCTATTTCATATGGAATAGAGAATTTAAATTGTGACTTATCTCCAGCTCTTGCTGTATACTGTCAGAAAGCAGAGAAAGAAGAGGTTAATGACTGCCTCACTTTTATGAGACAGGAGAAAAACTGGGGTCTGGAGAGGGACATCCATCTTGTTCCATGTGCACTTAAAAGGTTTTTATTGAGGCATGAAAGGTTGCATTGTTCCATGCTTTGTCTTTTTGTTGCTTATCCATTCACTGATGTACTGCCAATAATTCAATAGCGGAATTTCTCAAAATACATCCTATTAATTTATCTTAAACCTCATGTATATGGTATGTGGGTAATCAAAAGACAAGAGAAAGCATTGAGATTTCTTTTTTTTCTTTTCCACCTTAAATCCAGAAACAATGACTAGTGAGAAGGGGGGAAATTTGTGAAGCATCCTTGCCAGGCATACATTACTTACACTCCACCACACCCTTTCCCTCCAAAATCAAACAAACAACTCCCAAAAAACTGTTTGTTAACAGTCAAAACACGATTTTCAACTATGTCTTTTGAACTAGGATAGAGAAAAATAAATTTTCTAAAATTTTCTAAATGTCTATTTTTTTATTTTACTCATGTGTTTATATGCATGATCTTCAGCAAAGACTGTCAGAGCAGAAAGGGATTTTTTGATACTACAACTGCAGGGCAAAGAAAGTGGGATGGGAAAATACTTCCAAATCCCACTCTTTGGTTTGGTATAACAGTTTTAATTATTTCCAAACTCTTTGGCCTACGAAGCAAAAGAAATATAGTAGAATTAGTTGGTAATCTCTAGATAATTGGATATGAATTAGCTGAATTTATTTCTGTCCATTATCTTGTGTATATGTATTGAATTCTGGTATATACGAGGATTTTGCAAATATTGCATATGTGTGTCTAGGTTTCAGGTGAAATGTTTAGTCTGTGTATTGACCCAGAGGTTGAAACTTCTGTAGTATAAACAGTTCTGTGATGAGTGCTGGACACAATGAAGGCTCCTAGCCTGGCCTAGGGTTGACATCATGCTTCGTCTCCATTGGCTGAGTGTCCAAAGGGACAATTCCATAATTAGACATCATGTTCTAGTTTGCTCTCCTACTCTTTCCTTGATATAAGGAAAAGATGACAACACATGATAACTTGAGAAGCAAATTCAAGCAAAACCTGTTGTTCCATTTGAGGCTGAGTATTGCTGTATCACTAAGTACTTCTGGGTGTTTTGACTTGTATAGCGTGGAGAAGTGTTGCACACTTCCTAGATGAGAAACAGTAGAATTTTTGAAATTTAGGGAAATATTTCAACTTTCATTGCTTCTGGAGACTGTTGAAAACCCAACTTTGGCAGACGAAAGGAAACTGGAAACCATTCCTGGTTTAGGAGATCCTGGACTGTAACTTAAGCAACTTATTTTATCTTAGTTTATCTATGCCTTGTTTTAAGCAAAATAAAATATGGTCCCATTTTGGTATCTTTGCAATATCCTGTCATTAGTGTCACTGCTCAGGCAAATGTCAAATTAACAGAGCTGAAGGACAGATAGCAAATAAATTTGGGAATTTGATTCTGTGAAAGCTCACATTGAGAAATAGATTCTGCCCAGAAAATGTATCATTGGGTAAGAAAACCACACAGTGAGTGCTACCAAACCCTTGGGACTTAAGGAGTATTTAAAGCAAATTTGCTCCATTATGAGTGTCCATTCAGTGCAGCTCTTGGTGGGCTATCTGTAGCTGTTTACACTAAAATGCTCTTTTCCATAGTTGATGCATAATTGCCAACATCAACAGTAGCTTTCTGCACCAAAGCAAGTTGAGAGCTGCAAGGAATTGCTGCCTTTCCAGTTGACTCTTGTGGTCAGTATCACACAGATGTTTCACAGCTTGCAGTTTGAGCAGCTTTACCATCCTTGTGTTTAGACTACTGTATGATGTGGTAAAAAATTGTAGTATTAATGACAAATTATAGAAACATCCATATACATGTTCATAAATGTTATTCCTAAAATGAATATGTTGCTTCACAGATACGGAATATGTAAATATATTTGTTTAGTTCCTGTCTCTTATTCAGTTCCTTTGCATTTTTAATATAAGGAAGTGTGGTCTAAGTACAGTCTTTTTTAAGATACTCATCCCCATTTATTAAAAGGCATAAATGTACCTTTTCCTGGCTAATATTTATTCTTGTTTGAGTGCACAGGTAAGGAGGAATGTTCTGTGTATGTATTTTTCTAGAATAATCTCACGTCTCCTAGGTAAGTGAGTGTTTGATTATGGACTGTGTTAATGAACCAAGCATCTAATCAGCTTTTAAAGGAACTTGAGTATAATACCTTTCAGGAAATGTTCACACTCAGTTTATGTCTCTTAATTTTTCATGTTTACTCTGTGATGTTCTTGTTAATAGCATTTGTGGTTATGAGTTTGGATCACTTCAAATTCTCCATAATTGCAGAAGCTATTTAGTTATTCCTTTTACGACCATGGCATGATGTGTGTGCTTTGGATATCCCAAGTCCTTTCCTATTATGCAGTTGGCTGAAGTATCTCTTTCAAGCTTTGCTTGAGGGAATCTGCTGACACCAATCAAAATATGCTGCTGTGGCTGTGGAAATTTGTATTTGGCAATAGATGGGGAAGTTATGATTGCAATTGAGACTGTCATTGAGATAAGACAACTCATTAGCCTAATTGCTATCAGGTTCCTGTGGAGTAAGTGTTACTTCCTGTTAACACTGTCAGCACTGGCTAAATTGAATAATGATCAAAGAATGATAAAAGGGTTTGGGTTGGAAGGGACCTCTAAACATTATCTAATTCTATTTCTCCTGCCATAGCCCTAATTTCACTTATATGAAGCAGATGGACTAAGGTGGTTAAGTCTGTCTATGTGTTCTGCTCTAAAAGAAATGCCTTTTAAATCTGTCTGTTTAGTGGTGGTTATTATAGCAAATTAGGAAATTGGTTTCAAGGTAATCTGGGGGTGATGGAGCAAAATCTTGTGCCCGCTAATTCCCTACAGATATAAATATCTGAATTAACAAAAATTATGGAAAAAATCAGCAAATCATTGTGTAGTGAATTCAAGTGTACTGAATGCCTCAAGTGGACTTAAATTGGCTATCAAAACATTGAAAAGTCTGGTTACCTGTGTACTGAAATTATGGAGAGGTACTGGCAGGTAGCCTGTATTCCTGAGTTTTGATAGTAGTATGAGATGATTTTAAGTCCACTATCTCAGTAGTAGCTTCTGAGAGTGCTGCTCAATCATTACAGTGAATCTGTAAACCAGAAAGGGGCAGTGTGCAGGAAACATGACAAGGGCACTTTTAGCTGGTTCTTCATAAAATACAGTGGCTAATGTACTCACATAATATCACAGATAAGAGGCTGCAGCTATGTAAAATATGGAGGAACTCTTAGACTATCTTCTAGCTGTAGTAGAATGGGTAACCATTCTCTAGACAGAAAACAGAGGTGGCTTGGTGGTCGATCAGTGATTATGGAATAATGTTCTGCAGGATAGAAAGAATATCATCATTATCCCATGCTGTTTTCCTTTCTAAATACAAATTGTATTTTTTCAGCTTTGCCTTTATGGACCAAAACGTGTAACAGCAAAACTAAATCAAGCCTAACTGGAAAATGAATTAACTACAGGGTGATTTCAATTTTCTTGATATGCCTCACAGAGAAATGACCTTGTTATCATTTGCCTGCTTTATTGTGATGGTAAAGATAGGCACAAGAAATGAAATAGAACACAGGAGAGTGGTTCTAGCAAACTTTTTGCAGGGGGAAGGAAGCTGTGCCTTGGAAGATTGCTAGCATCATCTACCTTTTTCAGACAAAGTTAGACTGAGATGAGTCTTCCGAACATATAAAATGCTGACTGACCATCAGAAGAATGAAATCATGGAGTGTTTAAAACCTTTTAAGAAAGCCAATGAAAATGAATGGTAATGATAAATAGTCTAAGATTCCAAGGGACTCCTTCTTATGCTGTGCATTGGCTTTCCTGAAGAAAGGTCAACAAAAATAGATATTATTTTAAGAAGGTGAATAAATGCATGTTTTCTTTTTCCTGAAGGAAAATATAAATATCTTACATATTTGAAAGCTCTTTTGGTTACCTTAATGTGAAACCCAACTATTATGGTTTACTCTTTCCATATGGATGGAAATCTATTGACGTTATTGACATTTGTAATGATGGTATTAATTTATCCCATTAATTTTAATGCAAGCTAGGTTAGGTCTGAGACAAAGTAATGTATATTAGCATGACAGATGCAATAAACTTGTTCATAGAACTGCAAAGATATAGTGAATGAAATTTCTCTCTCCTACTGCAACCCAGAGGCACTTCTGGATGAGGAAAGGTCAACTAGAGAGCTTTAGCTGATTACACTCACTGCTTTTTTTTTTTTTTCATCTTCAGATATCTCAGCTTATGACAGAGACTAGTCGAGAGGGCCTGACTGAAGCAGCATTGAACCGCTACAATGCAGATAAACCTTCCTTGTACAGCTTCCCTGCTTCCCAGAGTACGTATGTTGCTGCTGATGTATCCACAGGCACCTCGGTGGCAGCATCTTTTTTTGCCAGGTAAGAAAGATCTCTCAGATTTTACTTCTCTGGATATATGATTTCTTTCAAAGGGAATTCTGTACTGACGACATGGGGTTGACTAACTACTGCACATGTGCCAAGAGATGTATCTATACATACAACTCTATCACAAACTTGTTGAATTACTGGGAATTTTACTTCCATCTAGGCATTATCAGGACTTATACCTTTGGAATATTTAATGTTTTTTATTTCAGTTTCTGTTTCTGCCTTGTTTTTGAATTGACCTGATAGTCTAAACGCAGCCTCAGGATACCCTTTCTGTTGAATACTCAGCCAGTGTTTCCAACTGAATTTTCAAAAATCTGATTAGGTAGAATTTCATTAAAAATCGTACAGTTATCTCTATTACTTTTTTTGGTGAAATGATTTGTTAAATGGGCGTAACAGCTAATAAGTGAAATAGTCACTATCAACAATGGAAATATTTTTCTGTGCAGAAATATGCTCTCTAGAGAACAATCTTTTCAGTCCACTTGAATCATGATGTAACTGAAAAAATTGAAATAATCTTCGTCTTCTAATATTCTTCAATATTTAGAAGATTGAGTTGGAAAGAATTGTGGGAATAATGAAAGGACAAGAGAATAAACTATTTACAACTGACTTTCCATCCAATCTAGTGAGATATCTGAATTTAAAAACATTGAGTGAATTTATGAGTAACTACTCCAGGCATATTCATGTTAGCTTTTTCCACCTTTACAGAGCTAACTACTAGTAATTCTACACAATTCTGTTTCATTATCAAGGCAAATGGAAAAAAAAAAATCAAAGTTGATGAACTTTGAAGATTGTAAGTCTAGAATGAAGACTTTCCTTTTCTATTTTTTCCTCACATGAGGACTGCACACATTCAACCAGTGTAACATGATAAATGAATCATGTAAGAGGAGTAAGAGAAGAATTTTTAAAGGAGCAGTGAATATTATTTGGAACAGCTCTGACGTTCTCCTTTGCAGCATCACATCTGTAATAGCAAATGTGAATGAGGACAGTGATCATGATTTGCTATCCCTTTCTATTTGGCTTCAGACAGTTTAAATTGAAAGTGCTGAATGTAACATCTAACTTGATTGCAGTTTGGGGTTAGCATATATATTAACGTGAATTGGTTTGTGAAGATATCTTTACTCATTTGCTCTTCACTGTTGCATTGTTTTATGCTGATAAGGTTCATTTTCTTTGAATATACACTGCTGAAATGCAGGAAACTAGCTAAATTTACTCAAAATCTCTAGTATGAATCCCAGCATTTTGAGTAGTACTCTTAGTTTCTAGCTGATTGTGTGAATTCTTGGATATCCTTGGCTCAGAAGAGAGATCCCCTGTTTAGGCTGTTTATTTTTAAACTCCACTTAGCAAGATGGAAGGGACTAGTTTAGTTTGGATTACTACATTTGATTAATATCATTTATAGAAGTCCATTTAGCTCTGGCCTTCATATTATTTCATCAGCTGATAGTTCAAGCAGAAAACCAAAAGAAAATCTTTTTGCCTAACATTTTAACAAGAATTTCCACATCTTACCTTCAAAATGTGGGCCTCCTGTTAATTTTTCTTTTGTATCTCATGTGTTTTGCGTTTTGGTGAAGTTCTCGTGGAAAAGATACAAATCTGCATGTTATGTGTTAGAAAATACAAAGTAGAAGGCAGTGATTAAGAAGCTCATTAAAATGGTTCTGTGTTATAAAGTCATTCATTACAGATTATGAATGCCTGTTTGTTTTTTTTTGTTTTGTGTGTATGTGTGTGTTTTGTACATATGTTGTATGAGATATGGTCACTAAGTTTATTACACACACAAGTTTGCTAATTTGTACCTGAGCTTGGAAGTGGAAAAATGGAAAATAGTCTTCTGGAATTTGAATCATACCACACAGCATTTCACTCTATTCCTTAACAGCAAAGCAAATTTCAAATGAACCTCAGATATAAAAGTCATCCAGCATCATGGAAAAAAACCCAATTAACTGAAATGTTATAGCATGAAGGAAATGTCAGGGCATTCATGAGAACTTTTGGTTGGAACTACTTGAGAAACATAGGAGTGGAATAGACTTAAGAACTAGGAGCTTACTGTTTTTATATACTTGGGTACTGCTGGTCCAATAGCGCTACACGCTGACTAGTCTACAGCTGGCAACAGGCTATGGAAACATATTTGAAGGACACAGGAGACTTCTCATTTATTTCAAGTACTTAAGTGCCATGTTTCATGATTGATACCCAACAGATTATCCAACCATTTAAAACTTCTGTGAATTGTAATTTGTGGGGATATTGCTGCAGAAGAACTTATATATAGAATTCCTGTGGGACAGTATATGTATGTTTTAATGGAATGGTGAGAACTGTCCAAAGTGCTGTGCTGGCAGGTTTATGAATATAAGATGATACAGATACGAAAAATGAACTTCTAACGGTGATTTGGATGCAGAAACTGAATTCAATCAATAGCTCTTTCAATGAAAAGCAACCAACATCCCTTCTTTTAAAGCGCTTTTGCTCGTTTTAGTCTCAACTTAGCATTGTCTTACTTATTAGAAGTACTATATTTGTGATGAAGATTAGTGAATGCAATATAATATTAAGATTCTTTACAGTAAAAGAATAGTTTAGGAATATAGAGCATTTAGGATTGGTACATGAGTTAACTTTTGCTTCCATTTTGAATCTTTGTCATGAGAAGCACTGCATCTTTGGACGGTTGCAGCTTAAAGTATACTAACCTTGTATTCTCTGAGCACAGCAGAAAGTTCTGCTGAGATTTTGAATGTTTTAAAATGGTGTGACTTCAGATAACTCCGAAGAGTGGTGGACGCAGCTGCTTTTTCAAGCTATGCGGCAAGCTATGCAGTAGTGCACTGGTTTAAGCACTGCTTGAGAAGTTTTAGAGGTCAAATAGTGCTGCCCTCAGTCTCCCTATGTAAAAAATATTTTCTGAGACTTATGTAAACATTTATTTTGGTTTCTTGCTGTTTAGAATCTTTCATTAACTGAAGAAGCAGGGTATAATGGTTAAATTACGGTCAGTCTCTCAGACATTTTCAAGAACTAGGTATTAATTATTAATAAATTCAATCAGAATTTCTATTCTTTTCTCTCATCTTCATAACATTCTGCATTATAAGCAAAGAGAAGGTAGTTAAGATTAAAGATCCAGGAACTATTTGTCAGCAGGAATTTTGACAACAAGTTTTAAAACATCAGTAAATCATTTTTGCAAATATTTCTACCTTTGAAGATTGAAATCAGAGAGATTTCAGTGTCAGTGATCTCAGTCAACCTGAACGACCGTGAAAAAATATTTTAAATTGGCACCTAAGTTAGAGTGTACCATTTTTGAGGCTGGTTTTTCATACTTGCTCAGTATTCATCAGTAACACAGGGGATCTGTGTATGTAAGCACTACTTCTGTGTTACCCATTGGTGTAAGAGCCGTAACACATTGTTTCTATTAGAGAATGACTCTTTCTGTTATTGGTGTTATTTCATGTGTATTAAGTAAGTACCAATCAGGTGAGAATCTTGACACCTCCAAACTCAAACAAAGCTAGTAGTTGGGGTGTAAAGAATACACTGCCTTTTTATCTCTGATTTGAGGTATGCAAAAATGTCCCAGCAGAAAAGACTGTGCTGCATGCAAGAGTAAATAGCCTGGTAGTTGAATCAGTGTTCTCATATGTTAAATAAAATAAAAAAAGAGTTAATTGTCACATTTGGATGAAGGAAAGCAACGATGTTTGAATACTCTCATGTCCAATTTTGCATTGTTGTTTTATCTTATTGAAACAAAAATTTAAGAGTCTATATGCAATTTAGCATTGGGTTGGGAAGCTGTTTGTGATGTTTAATTTGGCATTGGGCTGTAAACAGAAATGGCTTTGAAACTTCATGCCAATTAGATGCACTTTTTGTTGATGGCAGGTTAATAGATGTTATTCAGAGCTTAAAATTCAAATAATGGGCCTTGTTTTTCAGAGAGGATTTTGGGAACAATCCATGAAACCATGAATAGAAATAACATAAAATTACCGCTAGATTATCAGAACCTTACACTTGCAGGGTTGTGTCCTCTCCTAAGCCACAAAGCACATAACTGGTAAAAGGACATAATTCCTCCTTGTATTCTAGTATCAAAGTAAGCCACTTCAGATGTATGGGGTGGGGGGGTTACTGTAACTTAACAAGTACAATTTTCTAGACCATGTTTTATTATTTAGAATTGGTACATAACCTGAAGTAAAAAATAACTGTACAGGAAAGTGTATTCACTACTGAACACAGGAACTGAAATTTGAATCCATGAAAGGTATTTTACTTTGATGTTCTGCCTGTATTGAAATATGCTGCACCTGCTTCTGTACATTGCATAAGATGGTGTTTTCTCATCTGTACTTGCTCCACATCTGTTGTGTATTACATTGACGGTGATGGCAATGAACTCATCATTGAATAATGTTATTGACTGAATAATGTTGTTGAAGTGGCCATCAAGATTTGGAGTTTCCTGTGTAACTTCACTTTCACAGCCTTTAGAAATCTTGATAATGTTTTAAATGAAGCTCCGAATTCCTGTCTTTTTCTTTTGAGACATTATACTGCTTCTCTATAATGCAATCTCATTTCATTTAATGAATATCTGGTTCTGCAAAGCGAAGAGTACATACCATGAAACTTTTTCTTCTTAGAATTTGTTTTAAAACAATCACTTCAGTGTACTTCATTATATTCATCGATTCTGATGTATATTGCCTGAAAAACAGAATATTAACATTTTTCTGATCCCTGTAAGCATTTGTGGTACCTTAGTAATGTCTCTTTTTGCCTGTAAATGTGTGAGTGCCTTGCATCATTTTTTCTTTAAGTACATAAGTTGGTGAATGCTTGTTCATTATTTATTTGCTCTATTAATTTTTATATGATCAATTTTGTTCATTTTAAAATTAAATGAAAAAACACAACAGAACATAACTTGGGGCTATAATGCATCTATATGCGTAGTAAAAATTCTGAGTCACAGCTTGAAACAGTGATTGAGCACCTGATGACAAGGCAGGACTAACCCAGGGGAGCTCAGGTGCATGCAATGCCCCTCCTGAGTGACCAGAAGGGGTGGAGCCAGGATTCACTCCTTACCAGACCTCATGTAAAGGTTGGCAGTGGAGGCAAGAGTATCTTGCTGCAGATTCTTGTGTACCTGAGGCCTTTTGAAGGTATGCAGATTCTTCCCTTCATTTCTGAGCCCACTGCCGTGCATTTGTGCATATCTTCACCTGCTGCAGTCTAGGACTTTGCTACTATGTTTTCCATCATGTTGCAGTGTTACGATACGTGTATAGATTTTGCCAGGGTGTTTTGTAGCTCCTGTTGAAGCAGCAGACAATCAACACTTTCTCTCCCTGGTGTAGTTATCAGTAGCCTTTGACTAATGTTTCTGAGTTGTCTCAGTGGCTTTCTCTATTAGTCCTTAACTGATTACTGCTGTTACAAGTAAGAAGCTTCAGATCTGTAAGACACAGTGTGGGGGCATGCTCTTGCTGCAAGCTATGTCGTAAATGATGTAGGCTGATAAATACTTTGTATTACAGTGGAGAGTTTTGGATAGGGTGATATGTCACTGAGGCACTAGTTATTTTTGTGGCTTGATAAGGAAGGAGGCATTTTTTCATAGACTTGTTTTCTTAATTCTCACAAGTAATTCTGAGCATTCAGTACAAAAGTGTCTTGGTGTATGAAGGCTAAGTTCACTGTGGTTTTCATACACTATGCTGAAACAGTGGTAATTCCTTTAGTTGCAACTAGCGTGATTTCCTGCTGATTTCGATAAACTTCAAATGGGGATGATGACTAAGGAGCTGTTTGGCCTTCTAAGAGCTTTGAGTACTAGACTATTTGCAATCTCTGTTGATTTTAGGAAAACTCAGAAGTAAATGAGTCTATTTCCTTCGCTTACAGCTCCTCGGCTCTGCCTTTTGCCACACCTCTCATGAACACTGAGAATAATTGCTAGCAGCATATGCTGCAATCCCTCAGCACCTGTTACCAAAGACTCCTGGTGTTTAATCTTGGCTTTTACTCTTAGGGCAGTGGGAATAAAAATGGACAGCATTAATCTTCTGACTGTGTCTGCCAACTATAGTAGATGCAGCTTCATTTTGATTTACTGTTTTGCATATTTCTTGCTTCCCTTAAACCTTGACACAGGAGATCTGATTTATGGTGTCTCTATCTTGGCTTGCAGAGAGAGAAAGACGAATGGTTGTAGTTGCACTGTCTATAGCAGAAAATTATAGGCAGCACCGGTTGTTTTCTCTCTGTTTTTAACACCACCAGACTAACCTTCTCTCGAAGAGATCATAAATTCGTAGTAACAAGACTTTTTCCTAAACACCTGGAAGTTCAGAGTGGCAAACTTTTTATTCTGCTTACTGGTTTCCTGTTTCACTAAGTACTGTTACAGTTCTGTTTAAGTAGCATTGAAACTCCAGTTGTGATGCACCCTGTCCGCAGAGTTCTCCACTCAGCTGCTGAGAGAGTCAGTTGAAATGTTAATGTAGTCTGCTTCTTCTATTCAGTTGCCTATTTTCTGGAATTGAATAAATATTCAATTTCTTTAAATTTTTTAATCATTTCATGGATATAAATGTCTGTTTAGGGCATATACAATCTAAGTGAAAGAGATCACTTTCTTTGCCTATTGATCATCCTCATTTGAGTAATCGGACTGAAGACTGGTACTGATAACTAGTAAGGCAGTCTTTTGTTTTACTACCTCAGCGGTTATGAGAGAAAGAATTCAAGTTGTTCTATTATTCTAGTTACATCAGTGGTCTCTTGGAATTTAAGAAAGAATGATGAATAGATAAAAATTGTAGAAATCTAGTCAAAGAGAAAAATTAGAAATAATTTCTATCTCTCATCAGAATACCTCTTTGTATGTAAATATAGGGCAAAATCAGTCTTTCATTAGAAATAAAAAAGTACATAGAAACTGGGCAGCACTGTTTCTTTTGTTCAGGCCTTCTGTAAGCAAACTGAGTTACAAACCTGTCCTGAACAGAGCACGTCAACATTATGCAAAATTTCAAAGTTGCCTACTTCTGCATTTTATTTATTTATTACTGAAGTGGCACCAAATCATCATTTCTCGGAATTCAGTTTTTAAGAATCTTAATATTTCACACATTGAGATCCTTGTGCTTTTTTCTCCTGTGTTTTAATGAAGGCTGTAAGTGTGCTTGTGTAATGAAAGCTGAGAAAAATAATACTGTAATTCCACAAGTTGAAGAGAAATATTTTGTATTACAGAACTAATGTTAAGAATGGATAAGGGTGAGGAATGCTTCTTCTGAATTAGTATGTGCATTGGAATTGGAACAGAAGAAAGGAAAATAGAACTCTGAGTGGAAATAGAAGAATTTTGATAAATTGTGATATTCTGGTTTCGTGAGAGCTAATATGGCATTTAAAGATCTATACGACATTTAAGACCTATTTAAAAAAGGGCTTAACAGAACAATTGAGATCTCCAGGAGCAATCCTGGACGTAACAGTGATCCAAGGTAAAAATACATGTAATGGGATACAGTAACATGAATAAACAAGTGACAATGAGTTTAGGATTATGGAAAGTACACGTTGGTCATACTGTTTTGAAATGTTTCTTCTAAGGTTATTACAAGATTAGTTAATAAAACACAACTGATACAATATATGTGAATTTCACTGAGCTGTTTGGGTTAGCGCTCTATGATCTCTTAATTAGAGTAATGCAAACAAAACTTGGAATGCATTTAATAGACAAAACTAGATGAAATTATGTACTGTGTTAAATTACTTGTGTTGGGATTTTCTAGAGGTACAGGGTATCACAGATGTTAACTGGAGAAATATAACACCTTTCAGGTGATTCTGAAATGGTAGTGTTGGGAAGATTGTTTAGTTATCTGGGCCAATATTATATATCATTGTCAAATGTAATACCACAAATCCAGGAATAAAGAATATAGACCATGCTTACAGATTAGGGGCCTATGTACTGAGAAACTCATACTGGAAAGGTTCTGTACATTGTGGTTAATTAGTTGCATTATAAGTGCACAAAGGGCCACTGTGGCCAGGAAGGCTAATGTATCTGTTGAATATCTGCAAGAATAAGAACATATGAAAAGAGACTGGGACATTACTTTAACTCTGCATTTGAAATAGACATTCTAGCACTCCTAGAATATTCTGTCTAGTTCTGATGTGCACAGATTAAGAAAGGTGCTGAAATAATGAAGAGGGCTTAGAAGTGGCACTAAAATTGTTTGAAATTTGGAAAATATGCCTTCCAGCAGCTTGAGTTCTTCAGTTTATCAACCAGATTTAGAGAGATGTGTTGGTAATGCAAAAGAAACACCAGTATGGAGCAGAAATGTGATACGAAAGGACCTGAGTCTAGCAGACAAAAGCATGTTAAGTTGTAATAGCAGGAAGTTGAATCTAGACAAACTCAGAGTTGTAATGAAACATGCATACTTAAGAAAGGGCAATGACCCGTTGAAACGAACAAGAGTAGCAGCAAATTCTCTTTCAGTGTGTGTTTTTTCAATTAAAAAAGGTACTTGAAGAGAAAAAAAAGTGCTGTTGTTAACCACAGTTTGTGGTTTTGAAGAGATTCAATGTAGGGAAGATCCATTGCTTTTTCTATGCAGGGAGTTACATTAAAGAATCATAATAACCTCATTTAACAATCTAGGAAGGTATGTTCATTTTTGTTAAAGTTACGGCAAAAAGGATTATTATTTCTGTTCCTTTTCTCAGCCAAAAATGCTGTAACAAAACTTAAGATAAAATTGCCATGAAGAAGTAATTTTTTTTAATGTAGCTAGGAGGGATTGACAAATAGTTTATTTTTCATATTTTTTTTCTTTTCTCTAGTTGAACTTCAGAGGACTTTTTATGTTTTAAGCTACCAGTATTTAGAATTTTCACTTTTGCCTTATATGCAAGAAGATGTGGGAATCTGTTTTCTTTCATAGCTTCCCTGGGCACACATCTGGTTTAGTAGTTCAGTGTTTTCCGATTCCCACCATTTCTTGTCTGTTTCAGAAAGTGCATCGGTGTATATCTTAAAACAGAAACAAAGTAAATAACAAAAACAACCTCCCCCCCCCAAAGAAAAAAATAAATCACACCCTAAACTATTATCAACTCTTTATTTCTTTCCTCACTTTTTGGATTAAGGATACCAGTCAATAAATATGATGGGTGTTTATCACTGTCATGAACATATTGATCAAAATCATATGAGTGAGAAAAGAGCATCTTAATATTTTCACATCAAGATTAAGATGATAAGTTAGCAACAAAAACTGAAATAAAAAAACATACTGTATCTGAAGTCAAAGATTTTGTGTGTACTTAAAAATTACTGGGATAAAACCAATGTTAAAAAAAACAAACAACAAACAACCCAAATCCAGCTGTTTCACTTGATGGATCATAAAATCTGAATGAAGCCCTTCAAGGGCTATTTTTTTTTTTTTATAGTGAGAGGCTATTTTTTTATGTTTAGTTATAGCAGCATCTGGTTCCCATCTCTGGGAATTCAGAGAATCCACAGGCACCGACATGCTGTCTGCTGCAGAGAAACTCTACAACATAGACAAATGCTTCAGACAAGTGTTCAATATGTAATATAATTGTCTGCAAGCTGGAGAGATGTCAGTGTTTGGAGGAAAGAGGTAAAATCTAAATCAGTAACATAAGCAATATGAACAGACCTATATGAAATTTCCTTTGTTCATCTTTAAGGAGCAGACAGATAAGCTAGCCACACCTGAGTCAATAGGATTAATCAGTTGAAGAAGATAAGCAAAATGTACCAAGAGGACTCTGTGGGTTTTTACTGAGGCTGTATCCTTCACAAAGGGTTCAAATGATGAAATGGATAAACTAACTGTCAACAAATTCGAGCCTGAAACATAAGGGATCTTTTAGGAATAATGACACTGGATTTAGTTACTATTGTAGGATGAAGGAAAACAGAATTTGTCTTAGTTGTTGTTTTTGGTTCATCACATTTTTCATTCTAATGCCTTAGCCTTTCTATAAACAGGATCTGTGTATAAGTAATAATCATATTGTTATCTTGCATGAAATTGTTACATCATGGTAAGAGTTTATTGCATGTTATTGACAACTATTATCACAAAGCAAAATCTTCCATATGCCATGAATATGGGCATAGATGCAGCATGTTGTTGCTTAATTAGCAATATGTTAGTGCTAATGGAGAGGCCATGTAAACACTGTGCTTCTCTTACGGATGGAGATAGACTCCACCTCAGTAAAAGTCAAATATAAATTGCATTTAAACACAACCCTGTACTTGAATGAAACACTATATTCATTCTAGGGCACCTTCTTATGCACGTACATACAGAAGAGGTGATGGAAAATATCCTGTAATCCCCAGAGGACCACTATTGTGCTGTGTGAATATGCTTTTGTATAGTACCATCGCTACAGTCATGTAAGCTGTGTAGAAAGGAGTGACAGGATCTACAGGGCTACTGACAAGGAGGGAGAGCCCTTCCCTAGGCTCAGAGAGCAAGATCAGGCAGATTGTAGCTACTGTTTCTTCCACCAGCTGTCACCTCTAAAAGAGGTGCCAGCCACTATGCATGAATTTGTAACTCTCACCCAAGAAGAAAACTGGGGCTGTGACTCCATGTTTCACACAGGTCTTTGTTTCTGTGCTACAGAAATGCTGTGGTTAAGGAAAGAGATGTTCTCAGAATTTGCTTTCTTCAGTGTTACCTTTGGATCAGCTTGTGTTTCTGGTGTGCGAATCTGGAATGCTGTCGAACAAAGTTATTGATTCTTACTATATCATGTATGTAGAAATCAAGTTCCTCATGTGAGTTTGTGACTTTACCATTACCTGAGCTGCTAGGAAATCCCTGTAATTAATGCTTTTTATGGATCTAGGCTGAAGTTTAAATCTGAAGAATATGTTCAGACTGAGTTTCAGCTTTAATTTGTGTTAGAAATGATAAGTACTTTATGAATACAAGAGCCTTAAACTCCTAGAGTAAAAAGTTCAAAATTGCTGAAGAGATCAAGCTTCCAAGAATACTGAGGTGAGAATGATTGGGAAACCTAGGTCCTGGTTTCATAAATTGAGTGCTTATGAGCTTAAGTAACAGTCGCTATCACTGAAATTCTGACTCCTGAAATTTTAGGTAACTTCTGAAAACTGCACCTGTGATGATTACAACTTTTTCATTACTTCCATGAGACAGACTTTATAGCTGTGTTCCGATTCAGATTTCTCTCTGGTTTTATCATAAAGCACTATTCCTATATTTTGAAAACTGTTTATTTTTAATTCCTAACAAAAAACTACAGTAAAACTCCCAACACATTATAGACTATGCTAGCTCCAAAGGACAATATCTTAAATGGAAACAGATCCTTTTCTTTTTCATTGTGCCAAGTCTTTGTTTAGTAGTATGGCAATTGCACACGCATATCCCAGATGTTCCTGAAAACAAAATTCCTCTTTAATTTACAGCAGAATCTGATTTTATCCCTTGCTGGCTTTGCATTTCTCAAACATACAAATGTTTAAAGCCTTATACTCAAATAAGCTACGGTAGTCTTTTGCATGTCTCTTAACAACTGATGTTTACAAAATTACAAAATAATTCAGGTTGGAAGAAATCCCTCCAGGTTTTCTAGTCTGTTCAAAGCAAACCCAGTTATATCAGATTGCTTAAGGTTGCATCTCTTGGAACCTTGAATATGTCTTGATGGAGTTTGGACAGATTTGTGGAGTCCCTGTTACATTTTTTGGCCACACATTCATGGTGAAAACAAAGTGTGTATAATTGGAATTTCCCATGTTGCAACTTGTCTTTTGCTTCTTCTCTTATCCCCATGTATCTCCAGGAATGCATCTGGCTCGGTCTTCTTTAAATCCTCTCATCAGCTGTAGATAGCTCTAAGATCTCCTATTTACCTGTTCAGGACTCAGTAAACCCAGATGTCTCAACATATCCTTGTACTTTACATGCTTCAGCCCACTGTCATCCTGGATGTTTGTCTCTGTGGACAAAGAAATAATTTGCATTGGAGAGAAGATAATGAAAATACACCTTCAGTGAGTTAATCTTCTAGAAGTATAAACTTATATAGGAAACCTGTCTATGACACGACTCAGTCAGCTTTTTCTGGGACTTAGAAAAGATGCAAGATATAAGATTTTAGATGTAGTCATTTCTACATCTAGTATTTTCTCTGCTGTTCTTGTATGGATAATAGTGTGGAACACCCATGGAGGTTCATTCACAATTGCACAGTCTTTGGCTGAGAATCAAACAGCATTGACAGCCCCAGCCTCTGTTTCATATCCTCAGGAACCATTAAACATCAATGTTTCATGGAAAAAACCATCATCACAGGCTGTGCTGATTTGAATACCAGATGACTGTGTAGGCCACAAAAGGATTTCTCTATGGAAAGCTTATCCATGCTTGCTGGCGCTGTTGCTGCAGGTCAGAGAGGGTAAATGATTTCATACTTTGACTCCCAGTGTCGAGAGTCATCAGAGATGTATACAGTACTGGCATTTGTTTTCATGAACCTTACTGTATTAAGAACTAACTACTACAGCCCTCATTTTCTAATTACTTCAGCTATTAGCAGAAGATGGGAGTGGAGAAGAATCAGGAAATTTAGCTAGGCACTCTTCATTTTCCACACAAGCAGCAGAAGAGCAGCAAGTGCTAACAATGAATTTTAAGTTGAAAATTTCCTCTTTGTGTCTGTTTTCAAAAAGCAAATTCTCTCCACACTCACATGTTGGAGACACAAAGGTGATATTGGAGATGCAAATACGTATTTTTCGATAAGCTTATTTTCTCCTTTATATGACTATTAAAACAGGAAGTTGTCTAGCTTGATCTGTCTTGACAAGCTGGATCTGCCTAGGTTTACCCAATGCTTTCTGACCTGGCAAGTACACGAAAATAAATCTCAAGTGGTAAAGTGCTCTTTGATATCTAATTCCTTCCAATATGCTTTAATAGGAAAATAATTACTCATTTTCCTTGGTGCTTCTGCACCACTTTTGGTACGTTGGCTTTGAAGTTCACAGTGTTTGTAATGATGTTGCTAGCAGCATTTCATTGGAACGCAGTACAGCTGTCTAATGATTTAATTATTCCAGATTTGAATGATATTCCCATCACAAACATCTTCCTCCTCTGAGAGAGTTTCCTATGGCCTGCTTTTGTCATCTCTCTTGAATTTTATAATTTATTCCATGCGCTCCTATTACCTTCCCTTGCTTCTTTCTTATGGTACATTTGATTCTATGTGGCTCTTTGTTCATGAGTTTTAGTACACTGTCGTTGTTTAACCCTGGACGTTAAGTCTAGAGAGCTGCTTACCCACTCTCCTGAGGTGGGACTGTGGGAGAAAACTGTAAAGGTAAAAGTGTGAAACTCGTGGGTGGAGGTAAAAACAATTTTTGGGTAAAGCAAAAGCAGCACATGCAAGCAAAACAAGAAACTCATTCACTACTTTTCATTGGCAGATGTATTCAGAAACTTACAGGAAAGCGAGGTTCATCTTACATTAATAGTTTCTTGGAAAGACAAATGTCATCACTCTGAACGTCCCCCTTCCTCCAGCTTTACCTCAGCTTTTATTGCTGGGCATGATGTCATTATGGTATGGCATATACCTCTTCAGTCAGCCTGGGTCAGCTCTACTGGTGTGTCCCCTCCAAACTGTTACTGCTCCCCCAGCCTCTTGGCTGGCAGGGTAGCATGAGATGTAGAAGAGTCCGTCACACCGTGTAAGTACTGCACTGCAGTGTGTACAAATATCAGTGAATCATTACCACTATTTTCTCTGAATATCCGAAACACAGTATGATACAAACCTTTATGAAGGAAATTCTATTCCAGCCAGAACTGTAGCAGATGCCAAAAAGCAATATTGTGGGTGGAATAAAGTTAAAATATTCCTCTTCTTCTTCCTAGAAGCTAATTATTTCCCTGGTTTGACTACATCTTCCCATTGATTGTACTCTTGGAACAGGGCAACCCTGGTTAGATTTACAGACTGGGTGACAAAACGCTGGATGGGAGCCCTTACAAAAAGGGACCTGGGATTCTGGCTGATGGCAAGTTGAACATGCAGGTTTGGATGCCACAGTGTAAGAAGGACATAAAACTATGAGAAAGTGTGCAAAGGAGTGCAACAAATATGGTGAAGGAGTAAGAAGAGCAGCTGAGGACCCTGAATTTGCTCAGCTCAGAGCAGAGGAGCTGAGGGAAGCCCCCATGGTGGTTGCAGCTCCTCACAGGGAGTGGAAGGGCAGTGCTGAACTCTGCTCTCTGTGGCAGAGCCCAAGAGAACGGCATGGAGCTGTGTAGGGGAAGATCAGTTTGGGTGTTAGGAAGTGATTCTTCACAGCTCTAGTTGCTGGAGTTCAAGAAGCTTTTGGAATGGCCTGCCTAGGGAGGTGGTTGAGGCACCATCCCTAGCGCTGTTCAAGAAGCGTTTAGATGAGGTGCTAAGGGATTTGATTTAGTAGTTTAGTGGGTAGGGATGGTGGTAGGAGGATGGTTGGACTAGATGATCTTGTAGGTCCTTTCCAACCTAATGCATCTATGAATCTATGACGATACTCTCAGACATAGCATTTAATTTCTGGGTAGTCCAGTGTGAAGCCTGGGATTGGACTTGATGATCCTTGTGGGTCCCTTCCAGCTCAGAATATCTGTATGGTTCTGTGTACATCAAAAGCTGAATTTTATAATTGATCTGTGAAGGGTGTTACCTTAATTGTTGCTTAAAAAAACCCACAGGACCAGAACAAAACGAACAATCCCAGTGCCCTCCCCAGAAAAAAAGAACAGTGATTCCTGTGATACAACTGGGCAGCCACAGAAGATTTGAAGAGTGGCACGGACAAAGTGCTTTGTAAGATCAGTCTTCCTATCAATTAGTGACAGAAACTGGTCATTTTTTTTTTTTTTTTAATTCCCCAAAATAATAAGAGTTCTGCCTAGTAACAGCAAAACCTGATTATACGGTGATGGTGACCGTGTATGTGACAACAGAGTCCTTAGTATAAACTGTGTGTGTGCGCAGTGGGATGATGGAGTTTCTTGCTGCAGGGATGTAGCCAGGGGAATAGAAATCTGGGCTGTCTCAAAGTTCTTGGGTATGTCAGTGCATGTCAGATATTCTGCAGGCAGGCAAATATTCATCCCTTTTGTTTGTGAAATAGACATTTGCCTGTTCCTCATGCGTTTCCTTTTCTTTTGTGTTTTCCCTCAGCTCTGGCCACCCAGCAGCTTTTCCTGCAAGAAACTATCTGTTCTGCTCTGTGAATTTGAGTTGCTCTGTAAAGATTATACTGTGAACTTAAGGATAGATGATATTTGGTTTTGAGCAGCTACTTAGCTTCTGCAATGCAATTAATTCTTTGTTTTTTCAACCTCCTTTAGCATTTTGAAAGCACCTTGTTGCTCATGAAAATCCAGTTATGTACCCTGCAAAGCAGAAGTTTATTCAAATTAATAAAGATTAATTAATAAAGAATTAAAAGAAAGAAATATAATTAATGCCAATCAACATGAACTTATGGAAAATAGCTCTTGTGAGAATGACTTGTAAATCTCATCAGAAAGAAATATCAAGTGGAGTTGATTAAATATAATTGCACTGATGTGAAATTTGAAAGTTGAGGACTCTTAAGTCTATTGGGTATGTAAAAAGAGGCAATGGCTAAGAAATGAAGAAATAAAAGCTCAGAGTTGAAATAAGGTCTGTACTATAAGACATTTCTATCTATTGCAGGTTTAAGATTAGTAACTCTTCTTAATGAAGGCTTCTAAAACTGTAAAGTGAATTTCTGTGGCCTGTTATGTAAGAAGGAAAACATAGTGATGCAGCTCTTTTCTTGTTGTATAAACCAGAATATTTCAAAATGGAAAAGCTCTTAGAAGAGGATGGTGGGTGCATCCTGGGGGGGGAAAAAAAAGAAAAAAGTAGCAGCAAGGAAATTTTAACCATGAATCAGGGATGAGGATGAAAGGGACAAGCTCCGAAGCAGTGTACTCCAAGGAACAGTGTGAAAATTAGGAAGCAGCATGTGTGACTTGCAGTGAATAAGTATCTGTTACAATTTATGAAATATTTAGTTTGCAAAAGTGTTTTCCTTAATGTTTATTAATTCAATAAATTCCTGGTTACTAAATTATGGTTCTTACTCTTCCACCTATTGTCATGATGCACTATGATTGATATCTTTTTTTTCATTTCCATTTTGAACTATGTTATTTGTTTAAAACTCTGTTGACATGAATAAAGGTTACATTAGTTGTTGAAAATAGAAAAATCTAGATGGTTGGTTACTGCCACTTGTTATTTACATTAAGTGATATTATGAAGGCACTGTTTAAGTCTGTGGAAAGATATCAGTCTGATTAGGACATGGGTATTCAAGCTTCATCACTTTGAGAAGAGCCACAAGGATTGTTTTACCTGAAGTTAAACTTGAGTGTAGTTGAACTTGGAAGAGCTGTGGAGATTCCTTCAGGGCACTACTTCTTTTCTGTGTCTTTATTATAGGTTAGATTTAAAAGTTTGTAATTTACTTCTAACGAACTAACTTCCAACTTCACGTTTTAATATCCATTAATCATTTTAATTGCACTGGCATACACAAAAGGGATAAAAATTCTAGGAAATAATGATCACCTTCCTGTCCCATCCTCACCAACCTGGTCTGGCACAAAAGGGTCAGTTCTGACTAAAGTATTACTATTCTTTTAATGAAGAATTTGCCAACAAAGATCTCCTGCACTGAATCTTAATTTTGTGCCACTGTGAATCTACCTTTATTGCCTGCCTGGAACAAACTGGGTTTGTGATGGTTGGAAATTAAAAATTGCAGATGACTTGTTTTCTTGAGACACTAAACTACAAGGACTAAAAATGCAAGTTAATAGACTTGCTGTTTTTTGCTCTGTGTGATTGCCTTTCTGAAAGGTTCTGAGGGGAGGGATGTCAGCTAGGTGTGCCCTTTGTTTTCAGCAAGCCCAGCACCTCAGTGATATACCACTCAGGGCGATGGGGTGGGATGCTTTTTTTTTCCCTCTAAACTGTGATAGCAAATCCCTCTTCTACCTGACTGAAAAGTTAACAACGTCGCTCAGAGGTTCAGTGATATAAATATATATTTTTTTCCTGTGGGTCCGTCAAACACCTTAAATCACGTTTGATGCTATTTAGAGAGCAAAACTTTGTTAGTAGATCTACCGGGTAAAGTGCTTGGTAAGTATCAAGTCTGCCTTTAGCATGGCACTCATGCTGCTGTTGTATTCCCACATGCTGTCCCTCACTTGCCCTCCCTCTGTCACTGCTTCCATTACCTAGATGTAAGAGTGCCTTCCACAAGGAACTCAGCAGCAATGTGATGGCATGGTAATGAGTCAGTATCGGAGCTTTGGAGATATCCTCTTTCTTCCTGAGTAGCAGCTGGAGTAGAGGCTGATGGAGATGCCAACTATGCATAATTAGGAATAATAATTATCGGATAAAATATTCCCCATTTTTAAATTGATGGGAGTTTTTTCCTATCAGCTTCACTGGTCAAGCTTTATCCAAATAAGGGGCCAGATCTGCTTGCCTTCTATTTCTTAATCCATAAGCAGCAGCTAACAGGGGGAAGTTAAAGTGCAGTTTATTGTTATGGCTCATTCACCATGTCACATGCTCTGCTACTGGAATCAGTGAGGAGTTGGTGAAATGAGGAATCCTTCCTTGGCATTACCTTAATTCACGTGCCAAATTACATGTCTCTCTGGCTGCTGAACTTACAATAGTCTTGCATTATTACCGTGATTTCCTTGATAAGAGTTGTTCATGGTTAATAAGACCACCTGTATATACAAATTTTATGAATTTAGAAATGTGAGGTGTAGTAGTTAGTCAAAACAGTTCTGAGATATTTTTGATTCTTTTGCCAGCTCCCTAGTTACCTTTACAGTTTCCATCCCTTCTACTGAATGGATTGAAATGTATTTGGCTCAAGCTTTGAAATTAGTTTTACTGTAATCTTCTTTAATCATTTTTTATTCTTCCTTGTTCTTGACTGTACTTGGGAAACTAAGTTTTTGTGGTAAACAGGCTTTTTTTCTTTCAGATACAGATATGGACAAAATTGAACCTCTGTAATAAATATGCAGTTTGTCCAATAGCATTCTGTAGTTGTTTGTGCTCCTTTCTTTTGGAAACATTATATCTGAACTCTACTCTGCATTTCAAGAGTTGCAATAAAAATTCATATTACTCTAACCTCACCATGAAGAAGGAAATGTACAGTGTAGGCGTTCTAAACATATTCCTTTAAGCAGTATGTAAGTATAGAGATATACCTGACAGTTGATTCAGCTATGCTCTTTTAAAAAGTAAGAAAATGTTGAATGTTGTTTTTTTTTTTTAATTAAATGCAGAGTGTTGTTAGTTTTCATAAGTAATTGTTTAGCATAGGAATGTTTTATATTTTTCTATGGAGGAAAAAAGATATTACTGGGTTTAGTATTTTTGTTTTTATTTGAAAGTTTGAGTCGCTCTACAAGTGTGACTCTAAACATCTGATGTCAGAGTAATAAAATAACTAGGATTTCAGCCAACCGTCTGAGTGGTGTGACTAGTGACTTTTTTTTTTGTATCATCAACTTTATTGTAATATCAACCACTTCACGTTTACATCTCTCTGCATAGTGTATTGGTGTGAATGCAGATATTATTAGATCTGAACTATCATCCTTGAATTTTGGTCATCAGAGTGAAAAGGCTGATTCAGTGTGGAAGCCCCCAGGTGTCTTGTGTGTTTGAGTATTTCTTCTGTTCTTCAGTCTAGGTGAATAGCACCTCAGAAGCCTTCTATGTTAAACTTCTAACAATAAAATATATTTGGGCATATTATATGTTGATAAATGTGCGTATCTAGGGAGAATGAATATGAACAAATGCATTTTGCTTCTTTGGACTTAATAGAAGAAGATCAGAGCTTTTAATTGAACAAATATCACAGAGTGGTTTAGGCAGTATTGGTTGTAGAGACTGATTTAATTCCCACTGAAATCACTAACTCTTGAATGTGTAAATTGGGTCATGTTCTTCATAAGGTATCAGACAGCTGTTTGGTGTTTACCACATTTAAAGTAATACTAATGGATACTGCATTGTTTTGGATTTAAAAAAAAAAATATGACTTTGTTTCAATTCTAGTAGAAAGGACTTTGACTTGTTTTCCATGAATATTTGTACAAACAGATCTCCTCTGCAAAATTTGCAGGTCCAAGTGCCTACTGATCTATGTGTTTGCAGTTGAAGTGGGTTTTTTGAAAACCTTCCTTGCTTGTCTGGGGGTCAGACAGGAGACAAAGCTTACATTATGCAATTTATCTCACTAATCAATTCTTTTCTTGTTGTTCAAAAAGTCAGAGCAATGATAAATTTTCAATCATCTATGGACTGTTTTATGTGTTTGTAACAGCATGCCATTAAGGATGATATTTGTAATAGCCAGGCTATTTCAGAAGTTTGGCAATGATGGGCCATAGGATGAACTTTATATTAATGTAACAATCAGATCTCACTGTCAAAACAACCTGGATTTGCACTGACAAGCTAGATATGAAGAAATTCTCATTGCAAGTTTGGGTTTCTGGTACTTTTTGTCTACTGGATTTGTTTACTGTAGATGGGATTTAAAGAGTGGAGCTTTTCTTATGCTAAGGGAGATTGAGATTACAGTCCATGTGAATATTTATTGTGAGATGAAGGCACAGACTAAGCCTACAGTGCACTAGAGGAAGGTCTGTCTGGCTTTGAGCAGTGATTCTATATTTGGTTCTATAAACAGTCAGTCTTCTATTATCTATCTACACTGTCTATGAAGTTTTAGTTGATAAATTACAAGCCCTTCATACACAACTTTGATCATGTCTTCCCATTTGCTGTCATCTGACTGCATTATTTAGCACTGCCAAATGGATCTGACCGCAAAGTCAGCATATCTGGCTGGCCTCCAATTTGAGGGGGCTGCCATGTCCCTTTTTATCTCTGTCCCTGAGATAATTAAACAAAGGGATCTTGACATGGCTTCTTCATTTCTCAAACTTTCAAGACTCCTGTAACTTGGCATAGAGGGGCTGATTATTCCATTCATATCAGAAAAAGGGCAGTGGGTGCTAGAAATTGTATGTATTTTATTAGCTTACCACAAATCCTCCAAACCACCTAGTATGAAAATCTTGTGGCTGTTTTAATCTCAGAGGTAATCTTGTACATGAGATTTTCATCTTCTTTCATTTTCTATTCTAATCTACCTGGAATAAGTTTTTATTAATTTATTTGCAGCGGAAGAAGGCTTTAACTTTACAGAAACTCTCTCTGTTAGAGGCTATAGCTGATAATTAACTGGATGCTGGGCAAGGAAGTTTAGATAATAATATAAGAAGAATGCATACTCATTAACTCCATATTCCTATTAAAATCAAATTTATTTTCTCTCTCTTTTCTTTTTGGCATTTGGATTATAAATTGTACACAGTGTCATGGGCCACTGGACAGACATCTGGGTGTGGCTTGCTTTGAATAAATGATACTGAACAGAACTAGGCAAACCTCATTCCTTTACAGAGATAATTTTAATTAAATCTCAATTGACTTAAAAAAAAAAAAGAAAAGACTAATTAAAATTATAAAGAGGTATTTCAGTTGACGTAATCTGTCAGTAAGAAAAAGAAAAAATCAGTCTGCTGCAGAATTTTCTGGCACCACTTGTACACAAAGCCATTGCATTATGATCTCTATTGACAAGTGGAGAGGAAGGAGTTACCTAAGCAGGAGTATCAGATCAATGCTTCTGTACACAAAGCAGTTCTGAATAGCATCAATGGAGAGCCTTTCTCCATTAAATAAATGTTAGTTCAGTGTTTTCTTAATGTGTGATTTTCATCACGTATATTTAATGCTGTCAACACAATTCCCTTTACTGTTCTTATGTGTCTCCTAAATGTCCCTGAACCAGTGGCCATGGTAACCTTCACTCACTGTATGTTAAGTTCCCTCCAAGGCTGCCTTACTAGGGCTGGTTGTTAATGAGCATCATTTGCCAGTTCACTTGTACAAGGTCATTCTTAATTTCCTTCTGGCTTTAACATTAGCTCAGCATTAAAGAATCTCAGCCTTAACATCCCTTGGATGCTTTACCTTTAAGAAGAATAGATTTAAAAAATGTGTATTTACATATAGTAGTGCTTTGGTTAGCATTTTTCTGATCCGTTGTGCCATCTTATCCATTTGCTGTTGACTTACTCAGCTTTTTATTGTTGAAATAAGGATTTTAACCAATTCATGTCTTTATATCTCTTCACTATAAATTTGTGGTCTTCATGAATGCTCTTCCAGTTATGCAGATAAGATCTGAAAAATGTTATAGATTTCTAGCAATCTGTCTACCTTATACTGTGGGCACAGTATATGGTAAATTAAGTAATATTTGCGTACAATGAAATAGTTATACTTTCAATTGTGCATCATTGTTCTACTTAATGACAGACCCCCTACTTCTGTAATGCATTCTGCAGACTCAGCTAGATAGCCCTACGTGTATCAGTATGACCTTCAGTGGAACTTCTTGTGCAGCTGGGACGTGACTCACTAAGCAGCATGGCCAGAACCCCCGAATAGTTTGGCAAGATCTGCTTTCTTAAACAAGAGGAATTAAAGCTAAAACTTCTAGCAGCTTTCTGCTTTGTTGGGAACTCAGTTCCAGTTCTATGAACCAAGCTTGTTGTTTAGTAAGCTGAAGTGGAAGCTAATGTGAAGTGTGAGAATTTGGTGTTTTACCTTGTTAATTTCAGTCATTTTTCTTCTCAGAATCAAGAGATCTGCAAGTGGCCAAATGGGAGATCACTGCTGAAAAAGGCTTTTTGGCTCCTGTATCAATTTACAGATCAACAAAAATGTATTGTAATTGTGGGCTTTGAAGTTTTTGATGCAGTTAAAAGGTTGTAACTTATACTAAATGTCAAATTTTATACAGAGATTGAGGGAGTAAAATTGTCGTGTGTGTTTATCACTTTTTTGACGCCCTTACTTATAAGGTTAACTGTGTGCTTTACATTAACAAACTTTATTCTTGCTGGATTTTTCTCCATCTTTTTCAGAGTTTGCCCTTCACATTCCAAATTGTTGCTGTGTAACAGGTGGCCAGAGGTATAGTCTGACGAAACGATGTCTCACATGGAAGTGCATTTGAAGAAAAGGAGTGGGAGTGAATTTCTCCATGTGGAGAAAATGGCACCAGTTGACATTCATCAGTGCTTGCTGAATGTTGCTGGAGACCAAGGGTGGATGTGAGCACAGTGGGGTGATGTGGAGCGTTTCGGTAGTGGTGATAATGATGTGAAATACAAGCCTCATTCCAAATAGCTATGTAGGCTCTTGGTCATAAAAATGCACACCTGATGGTGGTGATGGTGTTGGAAAACAGTGTTCTGTAACTGAGATTTTATCAGGTAGTGTTATTGTGCTTTATGTATTTATTGCTTCCATGGAAAAAAAATAGGCATTACATTCAGAGCTAGATATCATTTCATTTCTAGCACCTTTCTTAATGTCAACTGTATGTAAGATTCCTGAGGCAGTTGAGCAGATGCAGTAAGTGATTCTATCAGCCTGACGCAAGGTGTACCTTTATGTGTGTTGGTGGAACTGTATATAAACTAAAGTACATTTCTGTATGAGTTCATATTTTTAGTTTCCATTGAATAAAAGAAACCAAGGATATGTATTCACTACATTTACAATTGTCTTATTTTGGATCTGTGTATCAGCTTCATTCTGAAGCATCTATGTTCCTACTGTTCCCCATTCTCTACTTAGCTTGTATGAGAAACAGAGGAATAAGAGCCAGTTGTTTTTACAGTATTTTCTCAGTGATGCAGTCTCTGCAGGTCTAAGGTGCTGCATTATGGACCTTAGCCTACTAAGGCATGTACTTATTTATTTTCACCACCTGTTGTAGTTTGTAGGGAAACTGCAAAATGTTGAGAATGTACTTCAGTGGTTTTTGAACTGGGATCTTTCAATACTAGTGGTCTTTCTTTTGAGGAGGAGCATGAACTAACAAAGATAGCTAGGCATTGATTTCACAAATGGGTAAATTCATTTTGAGGCCATCCAGAAATCTATGAAAACTACTACATGCTTATTTAAGATATGTAAAATGTTTGCTTACCCTTGCAGGCTTTTTTCAGCTAGATCACATAGTATCTGTTCTCCTACCATTCACAGGGAAATCAGCATGAAATGCTCTTCCTAGTGATTTAGCTGGATCAAGAGAAATGCAATTGCATGTTTTTCTCCTAATCAGAGGAAGTTGTACTGCCAGGTAAATTGAGATTAAACAGATATGGCATTAACAGCTGTATAACCATGATGTTAATTTTTGAGGATTAGTGTAAGAAAGTATGGAGGCTCAATTATTACAGAAGTCATAAACAAAGTTGATTTGAATGTGTCTTGCTTACCAGCTCCCAGCAGGGACTGAGTGCTGTTCTGGCAATGCCCTCCCATGTGAGATACTAGGTATGTAGTGAAGTCCAGGCTAATACATTTGCTGGCTGTGTTAGTTGGGCTCTACATTTGCACTGCAGGAAGCAGAAGGAAGGATGTAGGGGTAAAAGAATACTGATGAATCAGCAACATGGCTCTTGTAGGATGAGGAAATATCTGTAAAGCTTTTCTGAAGTGAGAAAAAAAGGTGGGAAAACCAAGTACTATCATGGATATTTGCTAGTATGATGAACTTTCACATCTTCCACATAACATTTTACTTTTACTTTGGTGTGGGTCATGGTCTGCTGCTCTCACAGTTGGTGTGTTTAACAAGTCCAAGTAAAAGAGAACCGTGTATGTGTGTGGAAGCAGCTGTGCAGTTCTGAACAGATGTTAGAACAGAGTAACAGAACAGTCAGTACACTGAGACCTATGGTAAGTGAGACAAAAGCAAATAGAAGGTATATTTATATATTTCCTCTGTGATAAGGAGTGAATAGTTGTACTGGGGAGCTCCACTATTCAATAACTTACAACGTACTTGGAGAATAATGTCTGCTTTTGATCATGATGGATTCAGAACAGTCTCCTCAGTATGCTGTAGCAGATAGTGGCTGCAAACAGTGTAAAGGAATTGTTAATCCTCTCTGAACTGCAGCCCTACTGTGTCGATGGTTAGCACGCTGTTCTTGGTTTACATTTTTTCCATTGTAACATACGCTTCACTGGGTTTTGAAAAATGCAGCAAAACCTTTGGAGATGGATAACAATTATTTTTTTCACAACACCACAAGCCTGCATTGTGGATGCAAAGGGCAATGAAGTGTTCAGGCAGGAAAGGACATTTAGTGGATAAATGGGCAAGAATCTGTTCAAATGCATTTCTAATAGTTGTCTAGAAGAATGAGGATAATACGATAGTTCTGAGATTTGTATTGCCATCAGACCCCATTCTACACAGTCCTCTACTTCTGGTTGTTCAGAGTGGCTGTTTGACTGGGGAGCCTCTTAATAAGTCAAATTAGTTCTGAATAAGATCATGAGAAAGCACCTGTACTTCCAGAAGGATTTTTCTCGTACTCACTCAGCCTTGCAAGTTTGGCACTGATGGTTTGTGTGGCCTAGGTCAGAAACTGACAGAGGTGACTGAAAGTTAGGTTAGCAGTTTCAAGCATCAGAACCAAAAGCACAAGATAATTTCTTTTTCCTTTTATAAAGCTATGGTAATTTTATTCATACTTTTTTTTTTTTAACATAAACAAGATTGCAGTTTGAATTCCAAAGTAAAACTTGAATGGGAATGCTTAATAATTTTGTCAATTTATGCACGTCAATTATTAATATACATGAAACAGAGATGTAGACATAGAGAAGTGTACTTGTACACTAACTGAATTATTCCCTTCTGAGTTCTTTTTGGTGGAAAATTATACTAGATATTATGAAATTTTAGAGCGGAAATCAAAGAAACATCACCCTGTGTGATTAGGTGTAGTGGTACCAAGGGAACCTGAAAATACTGTTTCTATCATTTCCAAGACAAGCGACTTGCATTCTAAATTAAGCAAGACAACCTTCAGAAATATTTGTTCATAAAGCTCCACTTCTCCATTTCTTATTTTCCTAGTATGTTTGAATTCTTAGCTTTTAAAATATTCTTTCAGTGTTGTTGACTTGCGGCTGGTTTATCATATATGTCTAGATAAAAAAGGGAAAATAAAAATTCCCTTTCATACTCCCTTTCGCTGTCTGTCAAAAAAAGGAAAAACAATCCACTAGGGAAAACTGTTGATTTTTCTGTAAGTTTTGTCTGACTGAGACCCATAGAATAAGAATTGGTATGGATGCCTTTTTTTTTTTTCTGCCAGTTCAGTATTTTCTTATGGCAATATACCTCTCTCTTATTGAGTCCTTTTCACTGATAGTTTTCCAGCCTGTGCTCTATTGTAACATATTAAATTATTCATTCGTTTTGCATTTCACCATGTCCTATCAGCTAATGAGATATAAGAAGTGAGCTTTCATGATTGTCTTTTCATACATGCTTCTCTCTTGCCTTTACGTGCATTACTGCTTATAGAAACTTTCTATTAAGACAAAGCTTACTTGGAGGAAAGTGCAGAGGAAAGTTTTCAGACATGTTCATTTTAGATTGCTTCTGATGGGGGCTAAGGTGTTTGTTTCTTTAATTAAAAAGTCCAGTAGAACTTGGTAGAGGGGTATCTCCTACTTAAAGCAGCTTATAGGATTTGAAAGAGTAATGCCACTGTGATACAGAACTTGATTAGTTACATAAATATCTCTTTGAACTCTCCTATGACCCATATGTAGTTTGGAGTAATTTCTATAGAGTTTAATTTATTTCAGACTTTTATTGGTTTCCTCCTTATTATATTTGATAGGAATTTCCCACGAGAAGAGGAAGTACTTACTTCCATTGAAATATGACTTAAAAAACACAACCAGAGGGTTTTTTTTTGTGTTTGTTTTTGTTTTTATACATTCTTTGCAGAAGAAATTTAGAACTGTGTTCTTAAATCAATTTATTATGTTACCAAATATTTGCCTGCACTCTCAATCTTCATCTGGGAAAAAAGGTGAAATTACGAGTACTTTTGAATTATAAAAAGCTTGCTATAAGGTTGAGTAAAAACTTTTTTAAAAAATATATCATAATGTAACACAGATGTGCTTCACTAATGTTCTCTACCTCCTGAATGTCAAATTTACATTACAGTATCAAATAGGCAGCATTATGAACAATATGTACTTTGTTAGATAAAACATAGTATCAGAGTAAATGAGAGGGAGACAGTACAGACTCTAGCACTAGGACCTTAGTGTGTCTTAATATTTTCTGTGCCTTTCAATATATATTTAAATATATACAATATAATTCACAACTTTTTTTAAAAATAGCTTTTTATCTGTTTAGAAGAGTAGCTTTGAAAGTACTGCCTTCTTTAATTTCTGTGTAAACTGCAACAGATACAAAAAACAAAGTAACACTTTGGTAAATTCTCCACTACAAAGAACTATTTTTTGACGTAGTCATCACCATTCGCTATACATTTTCTCTAGTGATAAACAGGAGCCTGTGTACCATGCTCGTACAAATCTACGTGGCCATCTAGAATATGACTTATCACCACTGCTGAAACATTCCCCCTACCACCTCACTGTGCTCACATCTGTTTGGGCCCCAGAAACATTCCACAAGCATCTATGAATGTGAGTGGGTGCTATTTTTGCAGCAGAGAGAAATTCAGTGGCACCCCTTTGCTTCATACCCACTTTCACGTCAGGCACCATTGTGTCAGTGTCCCTCAGCTGCCATCTGTCACACAGCAATGTATAATGGAATATTGGTGGGAAGGTTCAACCTCTACTGCCAGGCCACCATCTGCCTCGGATCTTCTGGGCCAACTAAATTTAGTAGAAGGCAGTACTTTCAGAACAGGCCTTGTAAATGTAATTTTAGGCAGTAAGTGTTTTACAGGTTGTGACTTTTATTTTGTTGTACTTTATTCCAAAATTCTAAAAGGTTAGCATGCAGTTTTCCATTCAGTTTTAAGCTATTATGTCTTTGCTCTCTTTTTTAGGATTTTAATCTAGGGTTGCTGTAACTTTATTTGCAATTTGGTCCTTTTCCAAACCAGCCATTCAACCGTTCATAGGGGCTAAATTAGAGATGAATATGCAGATATGGTTTGAGCTCTAAGTCTAGTATTCCCATGCCAGGTTGAGAATTTCCAAGGCACACTTGAGCTGTGCACTCCAGTAACTCAAGGCACAGAGCATTCAGCAGTTTTTATGCTTTATGGAAACATATGACTAGACCTCTTGCTGGATAAGAAAATTAGCTAGATGCTCACGCATAAAGTGTTTCTGTCAATGGCTTGATGTCCAGATGAAGACCAATAATAAATGGTGTGCCTCAGAGGTTAATATTCGGACTATCACTATTTAACATCTTTGGTGATGTGGACCATGAGATTGATGAGAGTACACTCAGTTTTGAAGATGATACCAAGATCTGTGGTAATGTCAATGCACTGAAAGGAACTAATGCCATCCAGAGGGACCTTGATGGACTTAATTGCTGGGAAGTGGAAACCTTGTGAAGTTACAGAAGACCAAAGTCCTGCACCTGGCTTGGGGCAATCCCAAGCACAAATACAGGTTTGGTGGAGAGTGTGTTGAGAACAGCCCTGAGGAGAAGGGCTTGGGAATGTTGCTCAATGAAAAATTCAGCATAAGCTGATAATGTGCCCTTGCTACCCATGGTGTAGGTTACGGAAAGTGATATCCAGCTCTGCTCTACTGTCCTGAGACCAAACCTGTTTCACCATATTGAGCGCTGGGGCCGCTGTCAGAGGAAAGATGTGGACGTGTTGGAGTGAGGCCAGAGGACAGTCACAAAGATGATCAGAGGGCTAAAGCACCTCTCCTCAGAAGGCAGTCTGTGGGAGCTGGCGTTGTTCAGCCTGGGAGAGAGGCAGCTCTGGAGAGATCTCATTGCAGCCTTTCAATGCTAGAAGGGAGCTTATAAGAAAGATGGAGAGAGACTTTTTTCAAGGGATTGCAGTGACAGGACAAGGGTTAATGTTTTTAAAATGTAAGATGGTTAATTAAGATCAGATATAAGGAAGGAATTCTTTACTCAAAGGTAGTAAAAGAGGTTGCCTGTAAAAGCTGCAGATACCCCATCCCTGTAAGTGTTTGAGGCCAGGCTTGAGGGCACTTTGGGCATCTTGGTCTGGTGGAAGATGTTGCTGCCCAATGCATGTGGGCTGGAATGATGTGATCTTTGAGTCTCATCCAACCCAAATTGTTCTATCATTCTCTAGAGGAAAGGGCACTAACTTTGTTTCGTCCTTGTGTTGTCTATTTATCTTGAGACACTAAACCCTAAGTTTCTGGATATACTTTCTGTATAACATATAGGTGCTCTTTTCATGTAATTTACAGTCCAATCAGGCAACGCTCCTGTGGTTCATAGCCAATTAATCTGTGAGGGCAATGAAATAAATAGCAGTGGAATATTCAACATAATTAAACTTTACAAAGTCTAGACTTATCAGAAAATGTTTAGATTTCTTAAACATTTTGGATGCTAATTCAGTAAATATGTGGCAGTTTTGTTTAGATTCTATATGGAACAACCAAACAAAGACCAGCAGCTCTCTTTAAACCCCTTCTCTATTGGGAAAAAAGGCCTCTGGACTAAGAGAAAGCAGTGATTTGTGAGTCTACTGATACTCTGAATGGGTTAAACAGATAAGTGAAATGAAAATACATCTGTATCCTGCTGGTTGAAGTTCCTAGGTATCAGACTTTCTCCCTTTCAGGGATTTTGTTTCCGCCATCTAAGGCTTACAGTCAGTACTGCAGTACAGCTGAGGGCGTTGGCCATATTGTACTACTTGCAGTTTCAACCTAATTATTCTTGTATGATTGAGAAGCTAGGAATTGAATTGGAAACCTCAGGGGTCTGTAAAGTGAAAAGTCAGCCAGAGATGCTAAGGTTATCACTATCAGCTTGGTATGCTTAATTAGAAGTTGAGTAGCAGATTATCATTTACTTTACTGGTGTCAAAACCTTCATTAGAAATGAAACTGTGATGAAGAGGAGCATGTGGTAAACAGAATCTGTGAACCATAACTAAGGTCTGTTTATCTGCACAATGACTGGAAAGAACGAGAAGAGAGAAATGCTGAGGCAGGCTTACTCTGGGTGAATAAAATAGTGAATTTAAGTTTGTACTTCAGGGGAGCTGTTGAAGCAGTGCTTTCATGAAATAGGAACTAAGGAGAAGGAATAGTTGGCAAGTCTTTATACCTTTTGGTTGCTGCCATTTTCTTTTTACTTAAACCAAATAATTTAAAGACAAGAAGAGTCCAGTGTAGACCAGCACACAGATACAAACAGTGAGGTTAAGAGGAATAATGTTCAGTGTTTGTGGACTGAGGGTGGGTTTGGGTGTCTTTCTAATGCGATGTTATGTTACTTCTGAGCCCTTGTTCGAAACTTCAGCTGCCAGTAACTCCTAATACCTTATCCATGCCTGGCAGCTATTGAGCTCCAAATACCTGCTCAGGCAATTTCAAATTAGCTTTAAAAAATCCTGACCTTTAATTGCACACTTCTCTGTTGCGTGAATGTTGGAGTGCTGTGTATTGGGTTTACCATGATGGAAGCTTCTCAAGCCTCGGTGAGCAGCCATTCCTATGTGCATGTGAAGTCTTGTACACAGGCTGGCTCTGTTAGCTCTGATAACCACACCATTTGTGTTTTCACCCTCAACTGCTGATTTAGTCTAGTGCTTTCACATCAACTTACTTAAACAGAGCAAACAGACAGGTAAGGAGCAGTCACTAAGAAATCTGTAATAGCTTAGGTGAGCAGTGTGGGATCTGTGGGTAACAAAGTTCAACGTTTTAGTTAAAATCATTAAGCATTGGATGCAAAAGAGGTGCAATGCAAGAACAGTTTTCACTGTTTTCTAGTGTTTCTTTATCTATGGTAGATATTCGCTGTGTGGTGACAACAGCAAGAAATTCCCATTAACCCTTAATTCAGGTTGTTCTATAGTGAAGCAGTTCTAAACAGTGGAAAATGTCCTTTCAAAACAGTGAGAGGCAAGAGTTTTACATATCTGATCTGGATTTCAGTTCTGCTCCTAGTACTAGTGCTGTTACCAGCTCAAATGGGAACATTTAGCTCCTATATTTCAGTTTATATTAAAGGTGTTTCTTGTGAACGAAGCAGTCCAGGTGAACAAAATCTTGTTGCAGTATTCTGTGAGTAAATGCTGCATACTTTTATTAGGCAGTAAGAAGTAATGGCCTTACTCGATTCTTATTGTTGCTTGTCCTCAAAAGTCAGCCTTTCACCTGAGTACTACTGAGGTTTCAATTAACAAAGGTTACCCCAAAGAGACAAATATGTGTTGTCCAGCCCTCTTTGGGGATTGCCTTTGTTTATTCCCAAAACATGAAAGTATTATCCTTGGCACTGTGGAGATCTAATCTTAAAGTTTTTCTTCCCATAACTGATTTGAATAGGTGAACTTGCTACTTCTGGGAGGGAGTCCTCCTTTGCCTTTTCCTGTTCCCAGTGAGAGCTACGATTATAAATGTATCAAGGTAGCTATGTACCTGCTAAAGGTCTTTGACTACCTGAAAGCAGTATTGTACCTTGCTGAATAAGTTTATACCCCCCAAATCAGCATGTAGGCCTGCTCCTGGCCCCTGGCCAAAGACCAGACAGGAAAGCAAGGGTGTCAAGGAATCTTTTCTAGGTGGGTGAATTGCCTTGACAAGTGATCCTTGCCTGTGCTCTGTAGGTCAGGTATATGCTGATGCCTGGGGATTACTCCCTTAAGCTTTTTGGGCTTTCTGGTTTGGTGGTGGTGTGTCGATGTTAGTGATTATGCAGCCAGTGAGTGGAGAGTATTTTTTGCTGGACTCCAAATAGAGTCAAACATAAGTGCTACAAAAGTAACATGAGTGGAATCTGGTCTGCTGTCTGCTTAGACATTGAATGCCCTGGGCATCGTGGCAGTACTTCTAGGAACAAACCAGGAACTGTTGAAGCTGACTTTATTTTTTATTTTATTTATTTTTATTTTATTATTATTATTATTTTTTTACCCCCAGAAAAATCTCAAAGGGAATCTGGCAACTTATTTTGTCTTCAAAGTCTATTTGGGTAGAGACAAGGTCCTGTCCAGTCCTGAGACCATACTGAATGAGAAGAGCTAAGATGTTATACTCTTTAGCATCTGAGAGCTACAAACAAGCATAAAGATGCTTTGGCCCAAATGGCAGTGAAGGCAATTCATGCTTTGTAAGAATGTGTCCAGTTGATGCCAGGGACATGAACTTTGATGGCATGCCCCTCCCTTTATTTATTTCTTTTAATTTTTGTATTTACTGTTATGGAAACTGCTGAGTCATGGCCTGAACCACTGATTGAACACCTGGAGAGCAGACACAGCCATGGGAGCACAGGTGAAGGCAATTCATCTGTGTGATTGGAAGGGGTGGAGCCAGGCTCCATTGCTCCTAGACCTCATTTAAGGGCTGTCTGCTACTGAGGAAGGATCTCTTGTTGGAGCTTCCTCCTCTTGGAGTTCTTTTCTGTGAACCTAGATCCTCAGAGATGGGTGAGCATTCCTTTCCTCCTTTTGCACTGGTCCCTCTGTTGTTTCATACTGCATGCTGCATAGTACATATACAGCCGGGACTACTAGCCATTTTCCTTTGACTTAGCTATGAATGCAAGTTCTACAATGAAACTGTGAATTAAAATCTTCTCTGTCCACTGGCAAGTTTTTCAAGTTTTCCACTTAATGAGAAAGATCCCGCTTTAGAGAGAAAAATATTTCCTGAGTGAATGTATTCAATATACATTATTATGGACCATATACAGATGTCACAAATTGATTTTTTTTTTACGTATATAGTTTGTTAGTATGATTGGATTTTTACTGTGTAAACTATCTTAGGCAAGTATTTGAATGTACTTAAATGCATGTATAGTGCATTTTATGGTTCATGCACAGTGAAATTGTTTTCCACAGTCATCTTTTGTAGTGGACTAAATACTACTTGTGCTTGTTGGTACTGTCATATAATTACTGATTTGGTTTACATACTTAGTAGTTAGCTACTTGGGCACAAATATACCCCATCAATACTTGGAGTAGTTATGTACAGAAAAAAAAATGAGACTTAGAACTGTTAGCCTGTGAAAACTGGGAGAGATTTCTGCAGTGAATGAGTTTTTTTTTCTTAATATATTTAAATGATACGTGATAGCTCAACAGAAGGTATGAGCTCAGTGCAGTACCTGCTAAGTGAGTTTCTGTGGCTTGTGTTATGCAGGAGGTCAGGCTGGATTGTAGGATAATACTTATGACTTTAATACCAAGAAGTCTCTTCCATAATATAGGTTATTCACAAACTTGCTCTGCTCTTTCCTTGTGTTGAATTTCATAAATTAGGCTGGTATTGTTGCATCCTGCTGTTTTCATAGAAGCTTTAAAATGGCAGATTCATGCTGAGGCTGTACTTTGAAGAGTGTTTGTGTGGTTTTATATACATTTGGCTGTTGCTATGGTAATTATTATCAGTATTACTCAATGTATAATATGAACTATTTTTGTGAAACTTCATTTGCTGCAGCTCATGAGTAGGCATGTGCAAGCTAATGCATGTATGCATGCCAGCACAACCATTTATACCTGTGCTTCTGTCCCAAATATCCAATTTCATTGAGAGTTTCAGTGAGTTTCCCTGCTACTTTATGCATATAGTTTTAAAGGACTAACATTGCTTGCTGAGTATGGAAACTATCCCTGTCTCACATCAAAAGTTATTGCCTGGCTCCTGAAAACTTTTGCCAGCATTTAACATAATTCCACCTTGTGGCATATTGTCCTGTTTGCAGGACAAGTGGGGAACTGAAACAAGCTGAAAACCCAGCTGATGCAGTATTGATGGGAGACAACTGAGTGACCACTATGCAAAGCCAATGTATCCACAAATTAGCTAGCATTCTGCTGGAGCTATTAATCGAATGTTGACTTCTGCTGATCAGACAGGAGTCCAGGATTATTTGCTCAGCCAGAGAATCCATCTGTGCTGCTCTTCACTGCAGCTAAGATGTTTTCCAAAAACCTGCGGACTGAGGATATGTTGCCTGAGTTGCTCATGTTGAGCTGTGTCAGTTTGGGTCTGACTTGTCTCGTTAGTTCCAGATGGATCCTGCCCGTGCAAAACCTAACCTGTCTCCATGCAGAGCTATTCAAATGTGTCTGCTGCACATCAACATGTCCCTCTGTGACTGGATCCAGCAGGAGCTAATATCTCAGGGTCTGCTTCAAGGGCTCTCGTTGTTGGTACTGTGTTTAGTGGTTTACCAGGGCTTGTAGCTCTGGCAGATCCTAGTGAGGCGGGACAGAAGGTCCCTTTGGGAGTCACTACTGCTGTTGATTTGAGATGGTTAAACTGTCCTGGAATGCTGGAAGACTGACTAAACTTATGTGAATTTGATCTCAGCCTTTTTTGTTACTTGAATTAAAGGAATCTGTTCCATAACTGCATATAAGTAGTAGGCTTTAATACTTTGTCAGTTCAGCCATAGGAAGAAGAAAGATGATCTGCGTTAAAGCTACGATAGTACACAAACTTTTGTACCATGTCTTTACTTCCAGAGTAGTTGTGAGTAGGGTTTATCCGGAATACAGAGTGTATAGATACTTTTTTATGGAAATTTAAAACATTTTATTGCTGTCTACATTTTATATTAAACTTTTTACAGAAGTAACCCTTCTCCTCTCCCTTAAAAAAGCTGTTTATGATTTTTACATGAGCTAAGTTGTCGACAAGACAAGGTGTTACTGATGGCATAAAGCTGTGTGTGCATTCTGTGAAGAAAAGATTGCCCAGTAAAAGACCCCAACTACTTCTACTCTCTTAAAACAAATCTTAGTTTTATCCCTTCTACAATAACTGGTTTTGACCATTCATGCTGCTAAGACACAGGAAAAAAAATAAAGTGCTCTTAAGAAGAATTTCTCAAGCAGTCTCTGACAGCAAGGAGAACTGAAAGCATCGTATCAAGCAGTGCACAATTGCAGGGAAGGGGGTAAAGAGCCTTATCTTTAGGATAAAGCCTCTTGAACACTTCAGAGGCTTGTAGATGTGGTGTCCTTGACAGTCCTTGACCCTTTAGACAGTCCCGGCACACACAGACTGTTCTGGAGAGCCTCTACTCTGTGATAACTGATAAGAATCCTGCCAATATTGCTTAGAGGAACAGGACCTGTAACGGAGAAACTTGAGGTCATTTATCCACATGCATGTTATGGATCATTCAACTGTATTAGTTAATTGTGGTCTAGTGATGTAATTGGAATTCTGGAAACATGAATTAGTGTCATCCTCAAAAAGAATCAGAGCAAAGTGATATTTCTTATTGGTTATTCCATTTAGATATAATGTAATTTCAGATACTTGTAGTATTTTAACATTGAGTCCTGATATGATAGATTCTCTAAGTAACTAGATTGGCTGCTTGATAAAAATTAATAGTGAAGCAGGCCTTTCTTATTATATTCTGAGGCAGAAAAGATCTTCTCAGTCTTATGTCTGAAGATTCCCCAAAGCATGACTTCACCAATCAATATAAATCAGAGTATTTTAAAATCTGAAAAACTGAGAGTAATACAAACATTTATTTAATGTTTGGTTGTTTTCTTTTTGATCTTTCTGGTTTTATTATGGCATGTACTCCACGATAAGGTGCGTTCCTCTGGTTAGTTTCCGTAGTGTTCTGTCTACAATACGTTTGGTTGTGCTGTTCATCAAGCACAGTATGAGAAGAATAATTGGAAATGAAAGAAGAGGGAACCTGGGAGTGCTGCATGTAAGGATGACTGGGAGAGCAAGACCAAGGAGGTGGCGAGTTCATTGTTTTCTTTGTGTGGTCTCTATCAGGTGGAGTTGTGCTTTGTACAACCATGCTAGTGACAGATCTCAGGGTTCTGTTCTTTTTCATCCTAAATTAGTTTCTACAGTTACAAGTCCAGGAGGACAAGTAGAGCTACAAACTGAATGTAAAGGTTTTCTGTCTTGGCTTGCAACTTGCCCAAGGGCCACTGAGTTTCTGCTTTTAGAACATACATAGGAATGAGTTTTCTGCTTACGAATAATGCATTTGACTAGGCTGAGACTGACCATTTAAAGAAAAAAGTAGAAAATGTAGCATCATGACTTATTTGAAACATGAAACAGTATGTAATCTGAGAAGGTTACTCTGTGATTTTAACACTGTAGGTCATGATGCAGAATAAACTCACAAAGCATCATAGGCATATTTTCAAGGGAAAAGATGCAGGTTGTTTTTTTTTTTTCCAATTTTAAGAGGAGCAACTGTGTTCAGCTTCTGTGAAAGCTTCACTGCTTTAAAGCTCAGGATGATGCTGATCGTATTTATAGAGTGAAATCTTCTGTCCTGAAAGAATGAGAGAGCATTTCAGCAGTGAGTAAGGAGAAAAAAAAAACAAAAACAAGAAAAAACAAAGAATGAAGTGGGGGAAGAAAACAAAAGCATTGAAGAAATAAGACATCAGGGCTTTGCTCAGTTGTGTGTGAAATGTAAGGGCTGATTATAGTCTTAACATTCCTCTTCCCTAACTGAGGCTTCCCTGTCAGTCACTGCCTATGAGGGCAGGGGACTGGTCGGTGCGCACAGAGTGACTTTTCAGGGCAGCTGCCACTATCCTCTTCCTCTTTGTCCTTTCCTACTCCTTGCAGCAGGAGCAGCTTTCCTATTTCTGGCCCAAAAGCGGCAGCCTTCAGTGATTGTTCCTATAACCCAGGCTGAATTCTCTCTCTGAGTGACCAGTTGAGGCCATGCTGAATTGATGTGAATAGACGAAAGTGGTATTTCCATGTGCTTGCCAACTTGTCAGTCTTTCTATTTTTATGCATACCCTATCAAATCCTTAAAACCTGCTCTTGTCTCTGTCTCACAGTCTATTGTTCACTTATGGACCTCTTGACTGTTGTGTGGATGGACATAGCATAAAGCAATTGCCTGTGCCTTTCATGAGTTAGCGCGGCCATTTGGCACTCCTTGAGAAAAGATCAACTGATAGTTTGCAGGTTAGCATGGACCAGAGGTTGTCTCCATGGACTGTGTTTGCATACAGAGACCCACTTTTGGGGGCTGAGAGCATTTAGCTATATTCCATCCCAGCTGATCTTTTTTGCCTATTTTGGGTATGAGCATATAGGCACAGCCTTGGGTTCAGTTAGTGACTGGTGGCATTGCAAGACTTCTAGCATGCTTTGCCCATGTGTTGCAGGAGATGGCTTTTGCTCAGAGCTAGTATCCCTGCCTGTTATGCCTATTTCTATACGAGTTTTTTTTTTCTTCAAGTTCCAAATGAATTCCAGGGGGGTCTTCAATAGCCAGGTGCAGGAAATACATCAGAGTTCTGGTGGATGCCACTGTTCAGCAAAATGTCATTTAGCTGCGAGAATGCTTCATTTTGTACAGAAGAGGAACAGATCCTTAGAAATCCAAGTACTTAAAGAAGCAAAGGTGCATGCAAAGGTGCCTTGCTCACTGAAGCAGTTCTAAAAAAAACAAAACCAACCAAACAAAACCCACTAAACCATGCATCTTACCACTTCCGTTTAGTACCAGAAAGCTTTTACATTTTTTTAATTTGGTGATGAGGGTTGTGTTTCCTTTCTGTGTGTTTACAGCACAATTAGGGAATAGAAATAAATAATAGTTATAATCAAACTTTTGACTGTGGTGAGAGTGGTCTTGTGTCCAGGTCTTTGTCTTCCTGCAAGACAGTGAAAAGGACTGCGTATAGGACACATGATCTTAAAGGGTATGCTGAAAGAAACAGGGCTGTTTAAAGTGGAGGCTGAGAAGGGGAGAAGAAAAGAGAACGTCTCCTCTGTGTTTGTGAAGGATGGGACAAATTATAGCAAGGATGTTTCAGATTAGACATTTGGAAAATTTCCTAATAGGAGCACAGGAGTAAATTACTCAGGAAGGTTGTGAAGTTGCCACCATTAGATGTCTTTAAAAGTGGAGTGGACAAACGTCTTTCACAAATGGCATAGGTATAGTCAGCTGTGGTCAGAAGATTTGGATCTGTCAGAACAGTTCAAAAATTCTTGAGACAAGTTTTCACAATACAGAGTAAATAAATAGGTTTTGTCCACGGAAACTGAAACTGTTATTTCTGTACAGAAGTGACTGGAATATGAGGATAGAACTGAGGGAAAGTTGTGCTTAAAAATAATATCTCTGCAGTTTTTATTTGGCTTTGAGTGGTTTTGCACTGTGGCTGTCGGCAAAGAATGATTTAGATGGTGTAGATAATTGCAAATGGAATTTTCTGCAAACTTTGGGCAAATCTGTTCATTCACTGTGACTGGCTGTTGCTGCTGAATGGTTTTTCTGTGTGCTAAGGGAGTTTATGATGAAAGATTTCTCTGTGAAGGAGTTTATGTGGAGGGGCTGCGCTATTTTTTCTGTTTTGGGAAAGCTCTGCACAGAGAGTATCTTCTGACAGTGCACTGTGTGTTGACTGTGAATGCAATATCCGTTAGAATTGCAGCAGATAAATCGTTCTGCATCGGGCAGGTAACACCAGCTCCATTGGACTGCAGGGTGCTCAACTATGTATTGCATTTTGACACATTTTCCGTGCTCCTTCATGATGTCCAGTTGCTTCTGTTTGCCTTTGATTTAAAATTCACATTATTCTCTTCATGTGTTTTTCTCTGCTTGTCTTTATTTCTTTTCCATGTCTGCATTGTAGTAATCACTGACATACCAAGTGCCATGATGTCCCCTCTCTCCCCATGTTTCCTCTGAATACTACTTGATTGGTACCATTTGAAGGGAGCATATAAACAGGAAGGGGAATGACTTTACACGGGTTGATAGTGATAGAATAAGGGGAAATGGTTTTAAACTAAGCTGGGAGATTAAGGTTAGATGTTAGGAGGAAATTTTTCATTCAGAGTCTGGTGAGGCACTGGAACAGGTTGCTCACTGGGTTGTGAATGCCCCATCCCTGGCAGCATTCAAGGCAAGGCTGGATGTGGCTCTGGGCAACCTGGTCTAGTGGTTGGTGACTCTGCCCATGGCAGGGGGGGGTTGAAACTAGATGATCTTTGAGGTCCTTTTCAATACAGACCATTCTTTGATTCTGTGATTGCAATGCTAGCACTTACAGTGCTATAACATCAGTGGGACTGGATCAGGCTGCTGAAAAACATATTACATGAAGGAGAACTCTGTTGTTTCTTCTGACGTTTTGAAGTTATAGAGAGCTCACACTGGGGAATGGAAATACTAAAGAGCATTAAAAGTAGTGGTTATATATATCCCTGTTCCTGGTGGGTACACTAATAAATAAACATTTGTCTAATCATGAAAACTAAGTATTTTACTTTTTAAGATGTGGGTAGATGTTTGATTAAGGAACTAGTATGGAGGAAAAAATTATTCTGAGTCAGGAAAAGAAAACTGATTTCTTGGAAGACAGATTTTTGGAAAGTAATTATAAAGGAGAGCAGACACATAGAGGTGCTTCTGAAGTTGAAGATGTGGAAACAATCGGCACATGCAACTCAGAGTGGAAGTAAATAGCTTTGTATTTTCAGCAAGTCTCCTGGTCAGGCCATATTAGTTTTATGTTGTGCTATTTAACTAATTTATATGTAATGGAGGATTTTCATACTAACCAGCTGATAAAATTCTCAATGTCTGGAGAAGGTGAATTCCAACAGGGGTTAACTTAGCATAGGAATCTAATACAGGTGCTCTCAGGTGTCTTTTGGAGAAGTTGATCTCTGTAGATTGTATAGAGGCTAGAAGTACTGCTTGAGCAGCTAAATAAGGTTCACATGCTTCATCATTTTGTATATACTCACTTCTTTTCTATTCCCTGAGTCTCGCTGGAGATGACATAAGTGCGATCTAGAAAGAGGGAAGGAAGTTACTGATTCAGCATTTGGCACTCTAATTGTTTGTTACTGCTGTCAAAACAACCCTTCTGAGAGGAACCTAGCTGTGACTTCTGCTCTTGTTCTCTTTTCTGGGTTAGAGAACATCAGTACTGTCTGAGGGATATCCCGTCACTCTCTTCTAGTTATATGTTGAGCACTTGCTGGAGAAGAACTTTTATGCTTTTAAGCTCTGACACTGTAGTGAACCTTATGGGTCTGGTGACTTCACTAACAATAGACTAACCAACATACAAGTAGTTGCTAAGCTCTGTGTAGTCATACAGCGTAGCTGCTGTTTTAAATCTTATGCACTCCCAAGTATTATCAATTTTAATGAAAACCCTTAAATAATCTCCACCGTTTTTAGTTAGAATAGTTGCCTCTGAACAGTGTTTTCACTGATTGCTGCTGCATGGCTTACTGTAAGACTGCTTTCTTTTTCCTGCATTCTATTCAGAATGTAAATTAAATTAGGTTATTATAATCATTTGCCTCAGATTTTGCTGATTAAGAATGAAGAAAGATGGAATAGTATTATTGCTTTGGAAGTGACAATTAGATGTCTTGTGTTGCTTTAGGTTGCATTTCTGTTTGTTTTCCTAATTCCCTTCGAATACTGTTTTGCATTTTTCTGTCTCTTCACTTCTTTTATCTTTCATGATGATTGTCAGCAGAAAATTCTGTGTAATTATTCATGCATCCTGTTCTTGCCATGAAATGCCTTCCTTGCCACAAACCCCGTGATAGATTCCCTGTGGTATTTCTGGCTGACATTCTCTTAGCCCTGGGGTTTTCCTACCCGTGTCCTGGTCATGTTATTGAGGAGAAGGAATGTAAAAAACTCTTTCTGTAAAAGCTAAAGATCCGTACATGTTAACTTAAACTGACCTGTCTGGTGAATGTGAAATGCTATCTGTTCCCCTGTGCAACAGCATAAAATGTCATAGTTCCGCAATGAACTGTGGTTTAGAACAGTGGATCTGAGTTATCAGGTGGTGATCATACTGTCACTGAGTAGGTATTTCTGTGGCTGTGCCTGTCAAATCAGGCTACGCTCTTAAGAAACAAAAATTACACATGCTAGTGAAGCAAAGGCCAAACCATTGCAGTATCAGTTGTGTTCCCATTCCTGTGGTAGACTGTTTATGTCAGCACGTCACCAAATGTTGAACTGGTGCATTAAGCAGGAGTTGTTGCAGAACAGAAATAACACTGTGAATATTCCTTAGCAGTAGTGGTAAAGGAGAGAAATATCATGGAGAACTGAAGGAAATGCTGTGTGTATCCAAGTCCTCCCTTAGGTTAGGGTGGCATTTACTCGAGAACATGGATTCAATACAGAGGTCTGCTAGTTCAGTTGCTCAGTTTTAGAGAGCATGTTAACAGGATTCAAAAGCCTATCTTCTTGTTTTTCTTTTGTTTAGTTTTTCATGTCTTAGCCCTCCTTATCTAAGATTCTAGTCTACACTAGATAAACAACAACAAAAAAATAATCTTTTTTGATTTTTTTTTTAAAGAGTAAGCATTTGGTGGAACAAAAATTTTCCATTTGGAAAAAGGAGTTTCTTTTAGCAACCGAAAAGCCCATGTCCCTTTGTCGGAAAGACTTCTGTAGCTGTGTGCAATTACACAGCCTTACTAATGAATGCTGGAATATATCAGTTTTATAGTGTTACATATATTACAGTCTGACACCTCAGACTTGTACACATCTTCAGTCAAATTGGAGAAAAAATATTCATAGACATGGAAAGAAGACTCTAACCCCCTCCCCACCCCTTTTTTTTTCCCTTTTTTTTTTTTCACAGAGACAGATTAGCATGAGCATGAAAGGAAGATGTGAAAGACAAAGTGTGGCATAGATCTCAAGCAAGGTTTAGAAGTTTTTGACAGAGAGCACAGACACAGCATATGTAGCTAACATTTGGACTTTGTGGTCAGAACAGTCAGGTTTCTGCTAGAGAATTATGTATTATAAGAGTGGGTAGGAATATTTGGTTAACCACTTGGCCCCTTATTAAATAGTAATTAAAATATTACAAATGTCAGTGGAATAGGACCTTCACGGGTGGAGTAATTAAGGCTTTTCCAAACTTTATCATGTCTCTGGCATTCTCTGACATGGCAGCACCTGAAAATCTCTTGATTTGACAGTTGAATTTGGACTTGAATTTTGTCCTTAGGTACTGCTTCATAATGTCACCTTTCTCAGAGGCTGTTATTTTTACTAGATGTGTGCACCTATGGAGAACATACAGTTCCCATACTCTTACTCAAGGTTGCTTTGTAGGAGTGGCAAGTTGTTTTTCTGATAAATGTTTTCTATTAGCCATTAAGGCTGTGTAACTGTGCAGCAAAAAAATAAAAATAATAAAAAAAAATAATTAGGTCACCATTTCTTGGTAAGGCACAAGCCTGGCAAGACTTTTCTTGCAACATGAATTGTATAGGAGTCTAACCAGACCTTATTTATGTAGGTGTGTTTAGAGGTTGTGAGAGAAATGAGATAGAACATCCTCTGACTCCACACATTGGAAGGATAAAAGTAAACTTGCTCCCTCTGCTCCCTCTTTGCCTCTTCAAGGGATACAAATTATCCAAGAGGTGGAAGAAGGGATAAAAGTAAATTCTTCGCTCTCTCAACATATATCATCATCCACTGAGAAGAATTAATTCTGAGTGAGATAAGATGTACCCCATAAGAATGTGGTGTAGCTGCTTCCCAATCTTGACCTCTCTAACTGGCTCCAAAGAGATTGAAAACAATCTCTTTAGCATTTAAGGGCTCTTAAATGTGTGAGCCCAGTCTACTGACAATGGATCCTATTGCTTCACTGAGGCAGTACCTCTGTAATTATATAATGCTCAAAATCATTATTTTTATTATAATCCTGGATGATTATTAAGAGTTTTAGTTGCAGAAGCATAGTGCTGCTGTTTTTCAAAAGCCAGTTTATTTTTACAATCAACACTTCAGGAAATCATCTGTGGTGACAGAACAGTAGAATTGCTAAAAATAAAGTAGAACAGTAGTGGAAAATGATTATGCCTATCTTCTTGTTAGAGCAGCCCTGAAAATACAGTAATGGAAAGGAAATTGATTCCTAAATCACAATATGTGGTTAATAGTATTTAAGTCAGGTATTGTGTAGTTACACATTTAACATCCAGTAGCTTTGGATGCTACTGAAATAATGTAGAAACTGTTCAAAATTTGGCCTTTTTATTATTGCAAAAATGAACATTGTATTAAATCTTGAGAGAGTAATTCGTAAAAAAAAAAAAAAAAAAAGACTATGAGAAATGAACATAGTTTCAGATGATGGAGAAAGCCAACTCTTAATCCTGTTTGTGGGCTTGGCTCCAGTTGGGCAAGCTGTGAGGGTAAGGAAAAGCAGGATTTGGCATTGGGAAGCAGTAATGCTGTGGAAGGCATAGGCATGGAGAGATGGAGAATTGAACAGCGAAGCTATATTCTGTATTTCCAGGAACACTGGGATGTGGAAAGGAGAGTTCATCTCTCCAATGGTGTGATATAGAAACATGGGGAATACTGGCTGTATTGTTTTGAGAGCAATTGAGAACTTGGGGAGTTCAGAGAAGGGGATTAAATTTAATTAATGAAATCTAATAAAAAAGGACTAAATATGTATAGTTTGGTTAAATGGTGACTAATGTGGCCTGAGGGAAAGAACAGCCCACAAATACTTGAGGGATGGAACTCCCTCAAAGAGGGAGTGAAGTATAATTTAGCATAAAGGATGAGTTCTAGTTATAAGTAAATGGATGAAGTAAAGAAAAAATCTGAATATTGAGAACAATTTCCTGAATGAGAGCCCTGTTATTGCCCCCTGGAATAGTCAGCCCAGAGAAGCGTGGGAGCCTGACTTCTCCCTGTATTAAACGCTTGGCAGAAAAAAAATAGTTCCTGTTGAATATTCGTGCTTAGTCCTTGTTAGTGGGAAGAGAGGAGGTGGTATCACCATTGGCATACTGCCCCTTGCTTCTCTGAAAGAATAAAACATTCCTGGACTAATTTTTCTTCCAGATGTATATTTTTTTCTCCTGAGAAATCAGTTCAAATTTCACAGTTTATCAGCAGCTATAGATGTGAACAGACATGGGTCACAGTGCCCTGGCAGCAAGGGGGAGCACTCATGCCCTGGGCTGTGCTGACAGCTGTAGGTCAAGGGGAGCAGTTGCCTGCTATGATTGTGTCTGGGCACAGTGTCCAACTCTGAGCCACCCAGTGTAAGATACATTGGAGAAGGTGGAGTGAGCTCATTGTGGTACCACCAAGACCCTGGGTTGAGCAGGGGGCTAGACAGAGGCAACACTTCCCACTGAAGTATCCTATGATTTTATGCAGCATTAGTTTGTTAGTTTGGTTTTGCTGGATGCCAGCAGTGTACATTAGACAACCTTCATAAGTTTTTCTAAGAATGACTTATTCTAGTTTGTTTTTACAGTAAAGTAAGAGATAACGTACAAGCTTAGGAAGAGGATAGTGAAGTTTACTGGTGGAAGGGCTGCTCTGCCATCTTTTTTCCCCCTTGATAAGGTGTTCAGATTTTCACTTTGAAACAGAACCCATGCCATTGGGCTACACTGATAAACATTTTTTCCTGGGAAAAAGAGAAAATTGATACAGAAAAAGTGTAAACAGTTTCAAATCCTTGAGGCAGTTCTATTTGTCTAAGCCATGAATGTGTCAGTGGCATGTGGTGTCCCCACTGTTTTGGTACTCCCTTGATGACATATACCTGCTGCTGCTCTCACTTGCATCCCCTCTGTGCTGGAAATGCTGCTGGCAGTGCCTTTTTCTCTGGGCAGGTTGCAGTGTGCTGGCTGTGCAGGCTGTATGAGATGTCGTTCTGCTGGCAGCTTATGCAAATGCTGTCTCTCTGGGCTCTTGCACACATGTAGGGAGATGGTGCAGTGCTGAACAGAGCATCTCTTTGCTGGTAGGAGATCATGCTTCACTTGTTCTGACGTTCTGTCTCTCATGCTACCATTATACTCAGACCAACTGAGGATAAATTGCTTTAACATCTGAATTTTACGCAAATATAGACAATTAATGAGTTTGCAAGGCACTGAAAAATTAGGCCTTAGATCCTCAGCCCTGCATGGTGTGTCATCAGCCCTGAGCAGACGCTGTCGGTATGTGAATGAGGAGGAGACATGCAACAGTGATTTTTAAACTCTCAGTAGATTTTTTTTTTGTAAACACACTTAAATCAAACTGCATTTTGAATACCGGAATTGAAAGATATGTCATGGCAACAGCTGGGAGAAAAGTAGCAGGCTGTTGTAGGGTGGGTGAAGACAAAAAGGACCACAGTGGCACGGAAGAGGCACAGGAGCTCCTCTCTCACACTGCTTCTATCTACCCCTTGCCACAGCACGCTGACCCATCTCCCCCTCCTTTCCCTCTCTTGTATGAACACAGCTCTGTGCAGGTGTCTGGTGTTCCCTGGATCACTGGGCTGGAAAGGCAGCTGTCCATGCTGTGCTTGCAGCCAGTAGGGCAGCTGGGCACCTGAGGCTCAGCTTTGCTGGGACCTGGGAGCCTTGGCTTTTGCACCCAAAGGATTGGATCTGCCTTTCCTAGCAGCCATTTTGACAACCCAGATTTGAAAACATGTAAGATAAATATGTACTGTGGCCACGTGTATTCTATTCTTTACTGTGTAAATTATGCTTAGCTCATTTAGTTGCAGAGGTAGAAATCATGTTATGTGCGTGTGTGAACAGTGTATATTTTAAAGGCTTTAACCTGTTGAGTTGTCTGCAGGGAAATTCTTGAGTTAACAAGTTAGATGGAGTCCCAACAAATCTTTCTTTCCCTTCATCTCCAGTCACACACATTTTGTGTGCATTAGTCCTTCACATCCACGCACACACCTTGGATAGTTGGGAAGAGAGAAACAGATACAGTTTCTTTTAGGAAGCTGCAGGGAGAAGTATGAAAAAGTGCTGCTCAAAACCTGCTGCACATGAGAAATGTATTACAGGAGCAGGTAACAGGTGGGATGGGAAGATACTGTGAAATTCAGTGGGGCCATGTTCTTGGATGAAGTCTGTTTAGTACTGGCAGCATGTGCCAAGGGAGTTGCAGCTCTTCCATTCCTTCTGCTTTGCACCATCCCTGTGGATTTGGGGATCTTTGTGGCTGTCTTTTGTTGTCTCAGTACTGTTGCCTTTGAGAAAAGCTGCAGCTCCAGCCAGGAACACCTGAACAAAATGTTTTAATATCACACATGAAGTTTCTTGCATTTGATTATCTAGTGATAATGTAGTGATGATAATGATGGATTGGAAAGCAATATGTGTTATGTGATTATAGTTATTTGGATGGTGAATCAGAGAAGTTTTATGTTCTTCGTTTTTTTTTTTGTTAATAACTTTCAATATACCCATTGTAAAGTGTAATCACAATAGCCTGCTTTCTTGGTTTATGCATTAGTCACTATGAAGGGTTCCTAGCATTCAGTTGTGCAGATGTCTTTTCATGTGAAAGATGCGCCTATATGGGCTGTTCTCTTTTTGGATAAAGAGTGGTACAAATTTCAAGGACTCTATGAACCAGCTGCTATGAAATCATACTGAAGTACGTGGAGTGACGCCAGCTTAGATTTCCTGAAAACTTGCCCCAGATATACTACGTATTGTTGTATGTCAGTGACTAAAATATTTTTTTCTTTTATTCCTCTGAGTTCTGCAAAGTTTCTTGGTGGTCTGCCTTTCTGTATCAGTTAGTATGTCTGAACTGTACACTTGAGCAGCTGTGGGAGAATCAGTGGTGGTTTGCTGAGGCAAAACTCCACACAGAACTCTTCCTTTGATTCTGGTCAGGTTAATAACTGAAGCTGTATGAAAACTGGTTTTGGTTTGGTGGCAGAAATGAAAACAGTAAAATTCTGTTCTGAGTTAAACACAATGTTAGTTTCAGTCTGATACAGATTATTTCCCTTTTCATGTGTGCTAAAGCTTAAAAGCTTATATGTATGTAGCTTTAAGGCACTGAAATGTTTCACAGGACTCTTCAAAATTCTACTACATCTCTTCCTCCTTCACATTTAATGGGCAAAGTGTCAATGGGTTAACAGTTGCACTAGATGATCTTAGGAGTCTTTTCCAACCTTAATGATTCTCTGATTCTCTTTTTGTAACCAAAGCTCCTTGCCAAATTCTGTTTTGGCTGGCTTTTTGTCCAAAATACAGGATAAATGTATTTTGGACAATACATCCAGCTTCTTTGGTAAATGCCGAAGGATGCCTTGTGCTCACAAATGTCAGGTTTTAAGCTGTTGACTGAGGAGTAAAAGCAATTCATCACAGTAAGTGACATTAAAAGAACCCCACGTCTAGAAACCTAAGAAACTGAGGACCACATCCTGCCTTGTGTTTCTCCTCTGTATTAGTAGAATGAGCATTAAATCTGGAGGCACCTGCAGCACTGTAGCACTTGAAGGCTTAAAGTGATTCTTTACTTGTTAGTTTTTGGATGCAAAGGCCCTCTTTCACCACAGAGCAGCCACATACCACATGCCTCCCTGAAAATGTGTTTTTCTGTCCCAAAGAATTCAGACCAGTGTTGGGGGTACCACACGCTAACTGCTGTCCTCATTTCCAGGCTTGTCATTTGAAGGAAAAACCTGTTTTGTCCTCGACTTTAGAATAATTTAGATATTATAGAAGTTTAATCTCCCTGACGCTTTCTTCCACTAATTCAGCCTACAAGATTTATGTAACCAATATTATTATGAACTAATTAAAACTAATATTCTTCAAGTAGTCACACATAGTTGTTTATTCTTCCTTAGCTTGTGGCAATGTGACAGACGGTGTTCAAGCATCCGGAATAACTGTGCCTGTTTCCTGTTACATAAGATGAGTCCTTAAAATAGACTACTGAGACAGTTTCTGTTGGTGCTTTTTTTTTACCACTCAATCAGCTTTGGAATATCAGAGAATTGTCCTTATGTAAGCCATTGTGACTGCTCTTCTACTGAAATCTCATTTAATCTTGGTGAAAAAGAACAAGAAAATAAGTGTTTTTTTTTTTCTTTTTGAATTTGACTTTTTTCAAATAGAGATGGCATAGTCACATGCCATTTGTGCTCCCTTGGTTCTCAAATGTGCTCAGAGTGAGCCACATTTACTCTCGGCCAGGTGCTCAGGGGTTGATGTAATTCAGTCATACTAGAGAAAATTATGTGACTAGCTTGGTAAATAGTGATAGTGTAGTTATATCTTGCCTTCTCAATCCCAGTTTGACTGGCTGCCCAACTGGACAACTTTCCTGAGAACCTCTCACCATATCTGTCATTTTAACCAGCTCTCTTCACTGTCTCATTGTCTTCTAGCCTTAGGGCTTTTTGCAGTCTCCTCCTTCAAGTTACCAGTGTTTTCTGCTTCCTTCAGCAGCAAAAAGGGTACACGTCAGTGTGTGGGATTAGGCCCATAGATATGAATCCCTTTCATAACCCAGAAAATGCCCATTCCTGAAACATGTTAAACCTCTTTATTGTCCTGTTAGTCTGAGTGGGAGCTGAGTGTGTGTCACGATTCACATCACAGGAGGTGCTTGGTTCCTTGCAAAACTGAACTTGCGCAGCAAATTTATCTTACATTCAGAAACAAGTGAATCTAAGATTGGCCTCAATGAGCTTTGAAGCATGCTGCTGTCTTCCAAGATTCAGTGAAACTACTCCTCTTGGTATTGATTTGCATTTAATGTCATGTGTACCTCCATGTAGCAGTGAAGGTGCGAAATACAAAGGTAGAAGAAACCCCCATGGATACGCTGTTCCTGGTACAACATGCTGTCTAATTGTCTTACACAGTCCAGTTTTTCTTTCTGTATCTTCATTTTCAGAGGCTGTTACCTAGAATAATATCAAAGTAAATCCAAAGGGAAATATTAAATGAGCTCTAGGCTGGAGAAAAGGAAGGCAAATGGAAGTCTGACTTTGTGTAGTGAGCAGGATCTGACAATAGGGTAAGAACTGCAACATTGCTCTTGAATGGCAACAGGTACGTGTTAATGATGGACTGAGTACATTTTATCCACCTGTTGTGTTTGCAATATTATTTGATTAAATGAATTGATGGGACTCTAATGGAAAATACTTACATGCATTTATTGTTGTCTTTAAGAGCATCTAATACTATGAGAGGAGAAGGTCATCAGTATTAGTGGCTTCTGAGGGGGGGGGGGGGGG